>PVKA01004505.1:76102-98604 GCA_004027165.1 Ctenomys sociabilis
TTTTTTTTTTTTTTTTTTTTTTTTTTTTTTTTTTTTTTTTTTTTTTTTTTTTTTTTTTTTAAGAAAGCAAAGGGTTGCTTGGGAATGTGTGCCAGGGGTCTCTTGGGGAAGCCAGCTCATTGTGACCTTATCTGAGTACTTATTGTGAGCCAACTCCCAGTCTAAGCTGGGATGTGCAAAGTCCCGTGCTTCCTCATGGCAGCCCTAGGAGGCAAATACCCTGAGGATGCCCTCCTAACATGTGGAGTCAAGCACTGTGAGGTTCAGTAATAACCTGTAAGTCACAGAGCCAGGAAGTGATAGGGGCAGGAAGTGGCTTCTTTAACACTGCAACTAGACTTCCTCACACAATGATCTTGAAAGAGAGTGTGATATTAGTAAAAAACATTGTTCCTACTATGCTCTCTTACCATCACATCAGTCCAGAACAATCCTGTGATCTCTGCTCACCAAATAGTGTGTGGTTTCTGTATACCAGCAAGCAACTACCTATTGCATCCTTCAGAGAACCCCAGCAGGGAGACCTGTTTTCATTCCATGGTGACACTATCTGGTGATCATGTCACTCATAGAGGCTTCAATACCCCAGAACAGCTACCTAGTTCAGACTGTAAGCACCAGGTTGTTCTACCACTGCTTATGGGCAGCTGACTACAAAGAGAAGATCCCTTGACCCCATCCTTTGGTTTTATTGCTATGTTAGGCCTTGTTAGAAAGGACATACTGATGAACACCAGATGGAAGAGATGCATAGAGCAGATTGGTGGTAAAGGACAGGGCCATTCTTGAATACCTCACTCTCCAGAAACTCCTAGAGTGCACTCCTCCTGGGTGTTTATGAAATCATCATTTCAGGAGCATAATTGATTCAATCATTGGCCCTTGGAGATCAGCTTAGCTTTTAGGCTTCCTTATCTTGATGTTGGGAGCTGAAGCTTAACATCCGAATCCTCTTATTCTACCTTGGTCTTTCCTCTGACCAGTCACAAGGTGAAAGCCATGTAGGAGCAGTCAGCCACCATCTAACTCATGAATACCCAAAAGGACACTTTGGAAATCCAGGACTTTAGAAACTGTATGCCAAAAAAACAAGGGAGAAGACCATATACATACTATAATATCACAGATTCATCCTATTATTGTATTTTTTTTTAATCCTGGGAGACTAAGGCACAATAAGGTTAAGGCATCATGCTCACTATTACAGAAACATCTGAAATTGTTCAAAATTACAGAAGATTTGAAACCTGAGAGCTGGACTCCAAAGAACTCCCTCTTCCTTTCACTGTGCCTAGTAATGAGGTGCTTGTTTAGGGCTCAAGCCAGGCTTTCATTAGGGCAGGAGCTATGTGCCTTTCCAGGCCTGTTGGACTCTGCCAGAATCCTTCTCTTCTGCATCCCTTGCAACTAAAAACTCAATTTGCAGCTCGTGGTTGTGTCCTCATGCCACACCTTCTCATTGATCGCCCAGACTCAGTGAGAAATGATTTTATAAGCTAGTCGGCTTTGAAAAGCATAGAGCAACAGCCATTGAACATATGCTTCTGTGGGTATATATTTATTCAGCTTATGTCGAGTGTAATTTTGGATGGTTTGCATATTTTATTTTTTTTTATCACAGAGAGCAATTTAAAAGAAAAGTAGGAAAAAATTGTATCCCTAAATGGATTCAGATGCCATATATATTGGACCCTCAGGGACTTGAAAAGGTGGTGGTCCCCCAAGTCCAGCGTTCCAGGAATGGAAGTGAGTGGAAGAAAATTCACAGGGGACACTAAGAATTAAACATAAATTCTGATGTTCATGGCAAGGCATTGACCACCGAGGCCCCAGGTAGACCTCTCATGTCTTTCTTACAGGATCTTGCCCACAGCCAATCTGATTTTCTCATCTAGATACTATTTTCTGAGGACTGAATACTGGGAGGGTCCTCGGAACACTGCCCCCTGTGCCTGTCCTGGCAACACCATGCTTCAGTGACATGGGACATACAAGGGCATTGACACTTCACGGCCAACCACATCTGTTGGCACAGCAGCAAACTGGATGCTAAGAGCCTGACTCCAGGACCACCACAAAATCTCTGGCAATCTCTCCTCCTTGTTAATGGGGTCATGGTCCCAGCACTGCCAGTGTCAATTTAAATGTGAGTGGGCAGGACACTCCCTTCCTAAGCTGGCCTCTACTCTCAAAACAGGGACAACAATAACAGTTTTCTGGGCTGCACTGAAGATTCAGAGGCATAAAGTTGCACTAAAGTTATTCAAGATATTTGTTCCTTTTCTCCACCTCATCCCTAGCCTGAAAGGATCTCTCCTCACTCAGGATGAACTCAAGAGGCAGTGTTTTAAAATGAGCTTTAGAAAAAGCTTGGAAGTTTGAGTTTGGACCAGCTGGAGGGGAAACAAATGTGTTTGTGTGGGCACCAAAGATCAAAAGAAGGAAACAGGAGTCCAAACCAAAGGGAACTTATATGAGGGGGAAACACTCATGCCGTTGTGCAGAAAGGAGGGTCCATGTAAGACTGAAGGTGACAGAACCAAATGCAGCACTTTTTGGCCATCCAAATGCCCATGAGCTCTTTGGTGGCCATGCCACAGGCCATCTCTTAAGGGTTCAGTAGAGATCTCTCACATAGTAAGCGCACAGTGATGACTTGGAAGGTAAAATAAATCAATGACCAATAAACAAGTTTTGCTTCAACTGAAGGCAAAGATCAGTTTTATAAAGATCTAGCTCACTGAAATGTATTGCATGATAGAGACTCTACTACCAACAGTCATTATCTAAAATAAAATTTATTACTCTGCACATTCTTCTGCATAGAGAAGGAAAAAAATAAGAAAAGAATTGGGATATGATTAGGATAAAAGTCACTGTAGGGCTATTTCTTAATGAAAGAGGTTAAAATGAGAAATATAGTCAGAGTGGGCAACTCAGAAGGGGATTTCTCGAATGCAAGTAACATTCCCATTCTTGCTTGAGTGATGGCTTGAAGAATATTTTTTAATTAGTCTTGATTAAATTGTAAATAATGTTTTACATGGAATTGTATACATATGCCACTTCACAATAACATTTGTAAATATGTATCATTTAGAAAATCTATGAAAATATCAAAACCTGAGCAGTCCTTATTGGAGGTTGGATGACTGGGTATTACTCTATATTCTAAACATTCTTGCACACACCTACTATAATTTCAAAATTTTAAAAAGGTAAGTTGTGTTAGTTGAAATGGTTGGTTTCCAAAACAAGAAAGCAATGAAAACACAAAAATCAGTTCCATCTCTTTTTTCCTGGAATTGCATCTCATGGAGATCTCTGTCACCTCCCTGAGCTTTATGAAAGAGCAGCTCTCCTGTGGGAGTGGAGGCACCACATCGCACCAGCTCTCCTGCAGACTCATCTTCAGCATCCGAATATATACAGAACCGAGTACAGCTTTGATGTATGGACTGTTGGCAGGAGGGAAGGTGGCCCAGGGCAAATCAAGGTCAACTCTGAAACTGTGGAATGAGTAAGCAGAGCCACATTGGGGAAAGAGTCACACTATCACCTAAGTCTACACCACGCTCATGAGAATGAGCTTCTAAAATGACCCTTGCAATTAAATGACAATGGAGATAATTTCTGATAGCCAATCAAAGCCAGAGAATAACACCATGTTTCCTACTTTATCAAACTCCTTGTATCATAAAAGAAACTGACTTTGAATGGAATTTGTTTTGACTCATGTCTGGCTGAGCACAAGGTGTCCTGCCCTAAAACTCCATAAGGTGCTTGGATAATCCCAAATTTGGGGGAAAGATAGGAGAGGGTCATAGTCATTCACCAGTCTACTGGACACGACAGTTCCTCAGTCATAAAGGTCGATGCGAACCTGAGGCTGTCCCATGCCTAAGTCTACTCACTTCAGTGGTCCACAGTTGTGATGAACCAGCCCCTGCTCCTGGGAACATGTATCTTTCTGCCCAGGAAGGGAGAAGGCTAGTAAGTGCTTGATGAAATCTTTCATTGCTGACTACCTTTAGGTGGATAGATTTAAAACATCTGGGCTGGTGGGTAAAAGACTTTTTAAGGCCAAGACCAGGTATGGTGGTACACACCTATAATCCCAGTTCTGGGGAGGCTGAAAACAGGATGAACACTATAAGTCTGAACTGCATAGTAAGACCCTGTACCAAATAAATAAAAAGCTTTAAATTTAAAAACAAGGATTTTTAAGGCAAGAGTCATGGAAAAGCTGGAGAATATGGGGGAAAAATATCAACTTTAATTACTCATGCAATTAATAATTAGCATGTTGATAATACCATTTCTCACTCACTTATCCCAAAGACCCTTGATAAAAGAACAATGATAAAGATAAAAGAAAAACAGCATTCTAGAAAGATGGGCTACAGTAAAGTTTAAGACTCTAAGTTCTACTTAATCATAGCTTTTGGGATCTTTGGACTCAACTGTGTATGTATGGTCTGTCTGTCTGTCTGTCTATCTGTCTGTCTGTCTGTCTGTCTGTCTGTCTGTCTGTCTGTCTGTCTGTCTCTCTCTCTCTCTCTCTCACATACTGGGAACTCAGTCCAGGTCTTCACACACACAGGCACAGACACTATCTTTAAGTGATGTCCCCAGATGCTTGCCTTCATTTTGACCCATGGAAAATCATTATACATGCCTAAATTCTAGCTAGAAAGCCAGTTGTCTCTCAAAAACATGCTCTTTGAAAAGCATGTATGAAGATATATGGTTCTGATATGGAAAACTGTCCCATCCAAACACAACTGAAGGCTTTTTATGCATTCGTGTTTCAACTCTCACACGCAAATTCTTATTTGTATTTGCATATGCGTAGGGGAAAATGCACAGGAATTCTATATATAGACAGACCATGGTACAATCATCACCAAGGTAAGTGTATAATACAGAGAAAAGACCTTGGGTGGTTTTTTTTTCTTTATATATCTCAGGAGTGTTTGGATTTGTTTCATTTTTTACTGTGCATGTACAAAATGGGGGGAGGAATAAAAGAAAATTGAAGGCCAGATGGAGAATACAACTTACGAATATAAAAATTCCATTATTATAATTAAGATGAACACAATTTTCCCAGCTTTCTCATTTCGGAGCTAAAGAAAGGTGTCCAAATATCAGGATTTGGAGCAAAGCAGGTTTCACAGGAGCTTGGTACAGCCAGTACTGCTGGAAAGGGCTGTGCTTCTGTGGTTTGTGACCTCCTCCAACCTCTAGGAGGCAGCGTCCACCACTTCACTGACCTGTCCCTGCATTTGCACTCTCCTGGAGCAGCTTGCACACTTCACTAGGCTCCACTCCCTCCAGCACTGCTTTTATCTTTCCTCACTCCTCTGTGTAACACTCTGGCACACATGCTAGCTGCCCTTGAACAGCAAACGGAAGGCAAAACAGCAGCCTGCAACAGAGAATGGGTGGGAAACGCTGCTCTTGGGGCTGTTGCTGTTGTTGCTGAGGCTAATTCTTCCCACTCTTTCACCTAAATCATGGAACACTCTAAAATTGCCCTTCCAAACTTCCTGGCATCTAAGCTAAAGAAATAAAGTACAGAAGATGACTTCTGCCCCCAAATGCTCAGAGACACACAACATGTACTAAAACAAGAAGCAATCAAAGTGTCCAAGAAGACAAAGCCCTAGACAGTGTCTTCCACCCACAGAGTATCTGGCAACCATTACAAATGGTGTTTACAGAGAATTTGTCCTGGTTAAGGATGCATCTCGTATTGAGCTCTTGGCCTTAAATTCCCACTCTAGATCTTAGGAAGCATAAGGCCCTACACAACACTAGTTCTCTACCTATAAGAGAAGTCACAGTTAGACTCACCTCAGATCCTTGGAACATAACAAACACACAATTTTGTTTTCATCATCTCTACCACTACCATTATCCCTGCTGGAGATCACCAATAATAATAAAAATAATAGTGACTATGTTTCCTGCCTATTCAAGGCCACATGCTGGCTACTCTCTGTGTATTAGCTGTTCAGAAAATTTGTCAGGAAAATATTGTCATCCCTGTTTTACTCAACAGGACACTCAAACAGGTCTTACAGAACTTGTCCCTAGGTCACATAGCTAGACAGTGACAGAGCTCGATTCTGTCCCTGGTGCGCTAAAGTCAGTAAGTATAGTCTTAGGATACTGTTCTGAACTCCTTAAGGCAGGAATTCCATGGGGGACTACAAGTTGTTCCACACAGACACATTTCCACTTTATAAAACTACCTGTGCTTCACACATGTACTTGTGTGAGGCAGGTACATGAAATACATGGTTGACATGTCAGTGGTACATCTGGAGATAATACCAAAGGGAGGTGAAAGGCCAGATCTGATTCCCTCTGGGTATCTGCTTGCCCACCTACCAGTGAACTCACCCTCATCTTCTCTCTCTCACTGTTGTTTAGGCTCTTAAGCCCTCCTAGCATTAGAACCACTGCTGTCTGAGAACGTCTAACTTGAAATCATGGATTCTGGAAATTGAAACTTAGCAATGCATTGACCATTACCCAAGACGGTCCTAAATACTTTCCATGAGCTCCAGGATAGGTCCAATCTGGAAGGCTCCACTTTCCTGAAGTGATTGGTTTAATATTTCTTGCCAATAGTTAGCAGAACCAAAGCTGTTATTCGCTTTGGAAGAAAGAACCCCTTCAGCCTGGAGTTCTTTCCTTCCTCCACAACCTTCTTCCAGGAATCAAAGAGTAAAACACATCACTTTGGAAGGGTGATGGATGCTCCTTGATTTTAACAAATAATGACTTCCACGTGATAAAACCAACTTACCAGAAATACCAACAGACCCAGAAAGACCAGGTCCCAAAGGAATAAAATGAGGGGGAAAACATAGAGAAGCCTTCAAATGTCACGGGAAGAATAAAATATTTAATGTCGTAAAAGAGTGCCAGGTTTTATGAGAATGTCACGCATTATGATCTGGGAAATACTTCACTGCCCTACCCTCTCCCTACCAGGTTAGAAGGCAAGAGGGCTGTGCTAGAAATTTGCAAGAAAAGATGTAAAGGACAGCTCCTGCTGCAGGAGAAACTCCCTCACTTTCAGGGTCCAAAGTTTAGCCTTTGTGCAGTCATGGCATCAATGACAGTTCCAGTTTTTCCTGTATGGACCATTCCTGTTTCTTTCCCTAATTAAATCTTCTTTCCATTTCCTTCCATCTCTTGGGTGAAAGAATGGATCCTGGACATTGAAGGTGAGAAGGATGCCCTCTGATGCTGGGGACACTGGCTTTTTCCCAGGGGAACTATTTGAGCCTCTGGTAGTTGTCATCTGTTATATTATGAGAACAGCCATTGGACTCTGATAAACTTGGGCTTAAAGCTCTGCCCTGCCTTCACCTGGATGGGCAAACTTCTCTTACGTTCTGGGTCAACTCCTCATGGGTAACGTGAGAGGAGCAGTGCTTGCCCCGTGACATTCCGTCTGTGGACCAGTACATCAGAGGGCACTCTGACGATGATACCCTAGAGAGGATTCACCAGTTAAATGGCTTCCCAAGCTGCAGAGTCTGAAATAGTCCTCATAGAGATGCCTGCTCCTGACTTCACATCATTTTCACAATTTTTAAGACTAACATCATTCCTTCCAGCTTGTCTATCGGCAAACCGTGCCCTAGTACCCTAAATCCTAATATCTTGATACTGTTTCCTTAGATCTGAGGTGAAAAACCAGAATAGCTGTGCTCATCTTAATTATAATAATATAATTTTTATATTTAGGAGGTATTTCCTCATCTGGTCTTTATTATTCTTTTAGCCTCTATTTTTCAGTATTTCACACTTTCTGGAAAATAAATTGATACAAAGATGGTTGTTCTCAAAAGTTGGTGACCTGTAGATCAGTGGGGGTGGGCTGAACTTTGCCATCCACTTCCGGGAAAGAGAGAGCACTCCCTGGAGGCTTGACCCCACCAATGCTGAGTTACGGTGCCCCTGCTGGAGGAATCCCAGACCCCCAGGCAGAGAGGTCAGGCTGCCCAGGGCCAGCTGTGACTGTGCTGGGCTCCAGGGGCTCCAGAGTGATTTTTCACCCTGCTGATTCCTCCTGTTTTCCTTCTCCATCCTAATCAAGCTTACTTCTTTAATTACAGCTTGACTGAGGCATGAAAAGGGGGAGGAAGCATGAGGACTGGAGAAAAGCAGCTTCTCTCTGCCTTACTGAACCAGATTCCAGCCCCTGCCTCCTCTGAGAAATGCCTGGAGGAGCCTGACCGATAGGAAATGAAAATTCCTATCTTTATTCATCTTGACTTTAAAATGGCTGCACTGTGCCACGGCCTCTCAGGATCTCTGGGCACTGCTGGGTCCTGCAGTCCTTCCTACTACCTTGAGATCCAGATGGCTTTTGTGGTCAAAATGGAAACAAAGAAAGACAGAGCAAAGGAGGTAGCAATGGGACTGGGTGATTGTAGAAGTGGTGGACTGGGTTTGAAATTGCTCTGGAGTTCACAGGCAGGCCTGTGAACAATGATGTAGACACTTCCTGAAACAAACTTCTTCTCCCCAGGGGCCACTGTGCAAATCTACCCAGCCCTGCCCTTTCTTCTAACTCACTGTCCTACTATGCTTTCTCACCTATTCCAGTTCCCTACCAAACAGTGTGTTTCATCTCACACGAAAACTGAAGTTAATAGTAATACCTAACTCATAGGATTACAGTAAGTATTAAATTAGTAAATAAGTAAGAGACATAGCTTGCTCTTAATGTTAGTACCATTTCTCTTCTCATGAAATGGATGCAACAGAGCTCATCCAGGGACAGTTATAAGCATCAACTGCAAGGAACATAAGCAAGCTGGCAGGAAGTAGGTGCTGAGAATCCGTTCTCTCCACCCACCAGCCTCTTCTTCTGTTGCTTCAGGCAGCAGTCCCTTAGATATTCTCACACAGAGAAACAGAGTGACTCCCTCAAGGCCATGTGGCCTCCCCTGCTGAGGTCTGTTTCAACTGCTGAGCTAGCTTACCAACAACTTGGGCCTCCTGCTTTTGTAGCTCTTGTCCAATGCTAGTGCTAGATACAGTAGTTCTGGGAAAGGAAGATGCAGACTGATACACTAGCAAGACTGATGCCGGGGTCCATGACCAGAGGATGGTGCATTTGGGATGACATCTGGATTCCATCCTTTCCTCCCTGCATGAGCATGAGCAACTTCTGCACCCTGCTACATGTTTGTTTTCCAGTTTGCTTAATGCAGAAGTGCTAGCTCTTGTTAGAAGATCTCCAAAGTTCCTTCCTATTCTGGCCCTTGTGTGAGACTCAAGATTGTAGATTAACAGGAAGCTTAAAGATGATCATAGTGTGTGCTGGGCTATAGCTCAAGTGGCAGAGTGCTTGCCTGGTAAGTGTAAGGTCCTGAGTTCTATTCCTGGTTCAAAAGAAAAAAAAAGTAGCTGGGATAAAGATGATCAAATATTCTTTGTTATTTTTCTCTGTGACAACTGAAGTTCAGGTTTTGCCTACTGAATCTGGACCAGCCTTACCAAGCTGCTTGCAACAACAGAGTGGTAGACATGATGTTCTGGGACTCCCGAGGCTAGGGTACTAGGAGACTTGTAGCTTCTGCTTAGATTCTCGAAACACTTGTTTTTTGGAGGCTGCCATTGCAAGTGAAGCCTCCATAGTCTAAGAAGTTGAAGCCTAATGGAGAAGTCACATGTAAAACCTCTAGGCCACAGCCCCACCTGAAGTCCAACATAGGCAGTGCCACTTGTCATTGCACCAGCTCTAGTAGTGGACACCAGCTCTAGTGCTGGACAGGTAAAGGAAACAGTGGTCTGAAAACTGAACCTCTGGCCATAGGTACCCAGTCTGCTGAAGATCAGACACAAACTCTGATCCACCCTGACCTACAGAACCATAAGTCAATAAAACAAGCCTTTGAGCCATTGAGTTTTGGAATAGTTCACAATGTGATAGAGTGTAACTGGGATGGCAAAACTAAGCCATCAGCTGGCAGAGTGAAGTGGTGAAGAAGGATGAAGTTGCCTGGAGCTGGGCCCATTCAGAGGCTTACTTTCCATGTTGGAAAAACGAGAACAATGCAGAGAAATAATATGAGTGAAATGCGTCAGGGGGCAGCAGTCACTCAGGAACAGTGGTGGAAGCGCCCTCCCTGCGAAGCCACAATTAAGTGCTTAC
Organism: Ctenomys sociabilis; assembly: GCA_004027165.1. Lineage (NCBI taxonomy): Eukaryota > Metazoa > Chordata > Mammalia > Rodentia > Ctenomyidae > Ctenomys > Ctenomys sociabilis. The sequence goes on from PVKA01004505.1 coordinate 86,292, forward strand.
AGTTTGCTTTATTTTTATCTTCTATCTTGATTACAGTTTTCCAATGTTTATACTGCCATGCAGAATAAATGGACTCATAGCTTATATTTAAAACCATGCCTTGCTGATATCATTATGTCTGTCAGATTTGTAACATTGCTAATACACAACAATTTTTCACTCTCTGGGACATTGCCGGAGAGCAGGCTCTCTCTCCTTTCTGATGCTTTGTGCTCTGTTACTTTCTCCATTTCCTGGTCAAGAGCTCAGTTAGGATAATTCTTTCTATCATACCTCCCTCCTCTGTCTCTCTCCTTGTATTGTCCTTTACTCTATTAGTCTTGCATTGTTCTTGTGACAAACTGCTATAAACATGAAAGCTTAAGTCAATATAATTGTATTATCTTACAGTGCTGTAGTTTGAAATTTCAATGCAAGTCTTTTATGGCACAATTAAGGGGCCTGCAGACTTGTGTCTGCCTTTCTCAAAGTGCCAGGGGTAGATCCATCTCTGCTTCTTGTGGTTTCTAGAAGCACCTTCCAGGTGTGCTGCTGTACCTCTGTCAGGCACTTTTCACCTTCCTCGCCCACATTTAAAGTTTCCTGTGATGACACAGGCAACACCTGAGTAACCAAAGTGATCACCTACTTTAAAAGTCTGCTGAGTAAGAATCTCCATTCTATGTGCCAAGTTAATTCCCTTTCTGTCATGTACTACAACGTAATTGAGTCATGGGTTCTGTGGATTAGGACGTTGATGTGTTGGAAAGGACGTGATTCTGCCCACCACACTCCTTATATCTATTCCCAAAATGAGCAAGGGTACACCAGAAGAATACATTACTCCAAAGGAATGCTATCAAAGCAGAACAAGAAAACCAAGCCAAAGGAGTCTGCTACTATATTTTCCTCTGTGTTTCAGAAGTTGGGGCCTAGATAGAAGATAAAAGTTATATTAATGATTTTAGTATAATGGAAGCACCTGTGATATATTACAGATTTAACTTCCCTTACACCTACAGAGAGATAAAGATCATTTGAGTTGGAGGAGGAAAGCAATTTTAGAAGTCAAACAAGATAACCTTGTGAGTTCTAATGAGCCTCCTCAAAGGGAACTCCATGCTCTGTTTCTACCAGCCTAATCACGTGGGTGCCTGACAGGGATGAAGGGAGGTAGAACATCTAGGGGATTTCAAGGTCAAGGGGGTCTGCATCTTACTTGCCAGATAGCATCCGTTTGATGGCAGCCATAACTTAGTCCTCTTTCCTGGCATAAAAAAGCTGAATGCAAATGCTATCAGGCAATTCTAGATCAAAAGGGCTGCAGACAGCTTCTCTAAGACCCTTAGGGTGGTGTCAAAAAGCCACTGGACATTCTTCATGCCCTCAGCAGGGCTGGCAAGCTACCTGGTGTACAGAACAGTAGGCTACACATGACTTCATGGTGGAATGGAGTATCAAGCAGCAGATGTCAGCACGGACCACACCCCTGTGAGCCAGGTAGGAAAAGAAAAGTCTTTTGCATATAAGAAAATAAAGCATGACATACATGGGTCAGAAGGGACAGCAGGTACCAGATTGAGAGGTGAAGCTGAAGCACCAGCTACCCCCTGGCTCTGTGTGCTTTAGAGATTCATCAGTTCCCTTGAACTTAAATGCATGGGAAGAAGTAGCAGGTAAACAGCTAAAACTGACTAGAATTAAGTGTTGATTCTGTATTGACAAATGAAGCCAAGCAAAAATGACCTCCACTACATGGGGATAATAGAAAGACATGATGTGCTTCTAAATATGTACTATGTCCGATATCAGTGATGTGGTCTTACACAGAAAGAGCACTAGGTAAGTACTGTCATTGTCAGTTGTACTTGTTTTATTTTCCAGAAAACTCTGTGAGTTCAAGAATTGCTGATCTCATCCAAGCACTGGGAGGATTAAGTTGAAGCAGTCAAGCTCCACAATGAGCAAATCAGGGGTACCATGTACTTAGCCCAGCTTTCCTTTGGAAGTCCTTCACTTCTGTCTCCTCTCAGCTCTGGAGAGAAAGAATCCAATGTAGCTTTGGTTCTAAGGAAGATGCTAAGGACAGGTTTTTGATTTTCACCCCTGTACTGAGTTTCCAAGACCTCTGAAAGTCATGCTATTTCTTGAGACTCAGTTACTCATGCACAAGGAAATCTATAGTCCAGGTATATTGTGAGCATGAATTATCAACCATGGACATGCTTTGAGAATTTTAATGTATTTGAAAAATATGTTTATTTTTATGCCAGATGGAGTTTCTTAGAAGGGGGCTCAGAGGGAGGGTTTCACTTAGTAGGCATAAGAAAGCATATAGAGAAATGAAAGGTGTTTTACATCTCAGTGTAAAAGTGAAGGTGTTGGCCTGTCAATTCTACAAAGCAACAGTTTGACTTGCATCTGTTTAATGCTGGTGTTGAAGTTTTAACATTAAATCTTTAATCAAGAGAAGAAGGTCTCTGACAACCTCATCAGACCGCTGAATTGTCTTTTAACCTCCAGGGAATGAATGTTCTGCCTTTCTGTGTTTTTCTCCTTCTACTTCATAGTAATGAAAGAACAAGGGAGACAATTGCTGCCTGAACATGCACACAGACACACACACACACACACACACACACACACACACACACACACACACACACACACACAGTTCTGCCTTTGGAGGTTTCAGTCTTTGGGGACATCCATTCTAAAGGAGAGGGAGCTTAATTATTTTCTGGAATGCGAACTGATGCCAAAGAGGAAAAACGCAAACAGCTCAATCATTGCAAAAAGTCAGTTTTGTGCCTTGGAGCCAACGTGGACATGGAACATCCTTTTGACTTGTTTACCCACTGACTGACTCCCAGGCTTGGACAGATCCTCTCCTCTTGCTCTGGGCCTGTTTTCTAACATATGAACTAAAGGGTTGGGTTGCAATATGCTGAAGGAGATAAGGGCTGCAGTAGACAGACCTGGCACCCACAGCGTCTCCTCCTGCTGCTGGCTCCCACAGTTCCTTGAGATTCTGCCTCGCCCCACCCCTTAGCCATCTATTGCAGGTGCAGTTTCCTGGCTGGAGCTTCCAGGGTGACTGCTTTGTAGACAGGTTCAGCCTATCCTCTGGACTACAGGGACTAGTACAGAAGAATCAAGTTAGCCTGGTGAGATGAGTCAGTGGTGTCTGTTGAAAGAGTAGGAAAGAGGTGCAGGACACTGCCAGGAAAAGTGACTGGAGAATGGCGAGGTGCTAAGGAAGCCAGAGCCATGAGGTGAAGAGGAGACCAATGACGGCGCGGGAACCCCTTGTCTCAAGTACTTTCCTCATTGCTGAGATAGGATGCCTGACAGCTAATATTAAAAGAGGAACAGTTTGTGCAGGTTTCAGCTGATAGTCACGTGCTTCCAAAGCTGGGCAGCATGGCAGAAGGGCACCACAGAGCAGAAATAGCATATGGCATGGTCAGCAGCAGGTGGCAGCAGCAGGCAGTGGCAGCAGGAGCAAGCACGCCTGCCTTTACATTTCTTCCAGGCCCTGTGCCCTCTGGGCAGTGGCACCCACACTCAGTGTGCAGCAGCCTCAGTCCTGGCATCACATCCTTAACCCCAGCATCATGTATCAATCCCATCACCACTCACCCTCGATCCAGCTACCTCCCCGGCCCCACCTATGACCATATGAGGTCTAGATATGTGCCTTAATACCCCTCAACCCAATGCTACCTAATTCCCATAGGGGCTGATATGCTTCTCCTTTAGCCTTAACTATTCAGAGTTGCCTACAGGACACTTGCAATCCTAAGACTTGTAAGTAATAAAATATTAATTGTTCTATAGGACATTCTACTTCACATTTGTAAACTCCAATTGTTTATGGTACATAAAATGAAATTCAGTGTGGAGATTCCTAAAAAAAAACTAAGCATAGATATTCTATTTGACCTCTTTAGTATGTATCTCTAAAAGATTGCCCTTTATAGCAGCACAACTCCCAACAGCTAAATCTTGGAAGCAGCCTATATACCCATCAGATGAATCAAAAAGGAAAACATGATGTGAGATATATATTTCAACTGAGTATTGTGCGCATGTCAGGGCCAGAGGCTTTGCTCCCTGCCGTCCCTGGGGAGCACCTGTAGAGCGTACTCCAGGAGCCAGAACACCAAGCATTGGCTGGTGGTCATTGGCAGAAGAGCAGCCCTGACCTGCCTGACAATTTGCCTTCTCACGTCCTTCCCTACCCTCAGCTGGTATATTCAGGTGATTCCTCAATAAGCCAGACCAGTGCCAACAGCCTGGTCTCTGGAGTCCTCCCTCGGTACCCTCCACCACAAGTATTACTCAGCCACAAAGAAGGATTAATTTGAAGCATCTGTAGGAAAGTGGATTCCCCTTGAGATCATCATGATAAGTGAAATAAATCAGATATGGAAGGTTAAATACGGTAGCTACTTGTGTACAATAACCCAAAGTGTAAGTGGTTTACACAGCAAATTAAAAGACAGATGCCAGGAAACAAGGAGATGGGCAGTGGTTGTAGCGATGTAGGGGAGACAGTAGAAGTAACAAGGATCAAGGTGTGACATGCACACCCTTATTTCCCACAATGAATAGATTTGTTATGTATTACAAACACATGCTAATAAAAATTCCAACTGTCCGTCCATCTTTGAAGATCTGTTGATCTTTAAATCTGAAATATATTTACACGGGATCATCTCACTCTAGGTGATTCTTTGTACTGACCTCCTGGTAAAGACCATTTTCCCAGCTGCTGTGTAGGTGTGTTAAAGGCTACTTGTGTACCCTAATTTTACTGAGTCTCATTGAGAAAGTTTTCTCCTTCCATGACCACCTTTATTTCTTCTTTACTTATTGAGCTGGCTGCTTTAGGTGGCTGAGAAGGATCCCAGGTTCTATGGATTTTCCCTCAATGTGTTGGGAGAGACAAATTCTAGAACCAACCTAAACTTGAAGTATGACCAATGAACAGTAACTGCAGGTGCAGAAACAACAGTCCCTCAAAGAACACCACTAATTCCCCATGACAAAGAAAGGCTTAATAAAGGGGAAGACAAGGGCCAGCGGTATAGCTCAGCGGACTAAGTGCTTGCTTAGGTAAGCACAGCAGCCAGGGTTTGATCCCTGCTTCCGCTTGCCGCGCCAGCCCTGCCTTCGGGTGCGCTGAGCCAGCAATGGAGTCCGGGAGTGGTGGTGCGCACCTGTAATCCCAGCACTAGGAGGCAGAAAGCAGGAGGATCACTATGAATGTGAGTTGCATAGTGAGACCCTGTATACAAAAAAAAAAAAAAAGAAAAGAAAAAAGAAAGAAAGAAAAAAAGACCAAAAAACATAAAGGGTAAGACATTTGACACATGTCCACTTGTTTGCCCCATGGGATTGGAGAAAATTCCCTCTTTGCAGAAAGAATAACATCAGCAGCGAAGGCCAGGAGGCATTCAACAGGTAGTGTGTTAGAAGAAAAATGCGTTATGATTTGTGTCTAGTTGTCCCCCCAAAGCCTCATGTAGTCACTGAAGTTGGTTTCTAGAGTTTGTGATTAACTCATGATCCAATGCTGGGATTGTGGACACGAGTGCTGCTGGGATTATGAGTGTGAGTGCTACACCTGCACTGGGACAGAGAGCCTTAACGCAACATAAGAAACAGCGAGAGGCTTGCTGTCTGCCGCTGCTCCTACCTTTTTGCTCTTGCTGTTTCGATACTTTCTACCACCATGAACTGCTGGCCTCTGCCATGCGGCTCTCTGCCTTGGAGCCAGCTGATCATGGACTGCAACCTCCACAAACTGTGAGCTAAACAAACCTTTCGTTCCTTAATTTGGAGTCTTGGGCATCTTGTCCTAGCAACAAGGGAAAAGTAACTTGGCTCTAATTAGCGGAAGAATGGCCGTGAAACACTGGCAGGAGGGGAAGGGCACTGTCACTGGGCACTGCACTGAGTTTAGCATGGAGGGAAGCGGTGCCCAAGTGTGCTCCCAGTAAGTACACATATGCACGTACTCTTTCCCTTGTTAGAAAGTCAGGTTCTTGGATCCTAACCTCTTCTAAAATGGATCTCTGAACTTGGCACTTTGAACAACTACCATGAGGCCATGCTTATGAAGAAAATCAATCTGTGCACACCCTTCTGTAAGCAAGAGAGATCGTCTCTCATCTTCTCCTTTGTCCTTATTCACACTGGATCCAGAAATTCCATGTGTGCCAGGCTACCTCCTTCATTCCCACTCTTACATTTTGGCCATCAGCACTGTGTTCCTAATGTACACAGAGTGGTGGGACTATATCATGACTATTTAAATTTTTTTAAAAATGTCCTCCTAAAAGAAACACAGCCATGAATCTCCTTCTGTGCACCACCCCCTTGTTTTAAGTGCACATATCGCACTGTTCCTGCCACTTCCTGGAGCATTCTGGAGATCCTCTTTTGTGTCTGTAGGAGGTGTCCTCAAAGCACAGGAAGGCAGCTACTGAGTGCCACACAAGGGCAAGGCCACTCGTGTGAGCACCCTTGTGTGTCCTCGTCCACCTCGTTTACTGGATCTGGTGCCATGTGACCTCTGCTTCTTCCCCAAAGTCAAAATGAGCATGAAGGTCAACATTTTGAATTGATTCAGAGCACTGAGGTAGCCAGGACAGCAAACTAACATCACTCATGAAGTAGGACTTCCAGAACAGCTCCAGGCGGTGGATGCGTGTTCCAAGCAAGGGGAGGACCTTGAGGCAATGTTTCTTTTACCATAACAAGTTTTAAAAGTTTAAATATTCACTGTGTATTTTTGCCATACCTCTTGCACACATCTTTGAAGCCATTTCCAGTGTCAACTTCTTCAAGAAGTTTATTCCAAACTTAAGGTCTCAGCTGGACCTTTCTCTTCTGTACCACACCAAAGCACCAGTGCTTTATACGGACTGCATCTCTTTGACCCCCACTGGATTCACAGAGATAAGACAAGCTCTACTCTACCCCCAAAGGTGCTGTAAACTTCCTGAAGCCCGGGCCTCTCGAGGACCTATGGTACTGTAGGCACTGAAGTGATAAGGTCTCATCTTCCCCCAACAACTCCTAGAGGGAGGTTTAATGTTAGTATTTTACAGGTGAAGTGACCGAAGTCAAAGGCTGCAGTGGCAGAAGCATCACACAGTGCACCTTGGCCTGCTCTTCCTCACAAGGGAGAGGCCAGAGCGAGTGGCCTTGGCATTGAGGCGGACACTCACCACACATCCCGAGGAGTCCACCTGGCGGTCGGACACACACTTGAAGTTGCGAGTGCAGCCCCCGTTGTTCCGAGAGCAGTCACGAACCGGTCCAAAGGAGGACAGCAGGTCATTGATGGTTTCAAAGTATGTGGACAGCATTGCTTCTTCCCTTGGAGAGAAAGAGCATGATTAAATCCCAGAAACATCTGCATCACTGGATTAAAAAACAGTAATGTGAATTGATTCATTAACATTTGAAATCCTCATTCATTTTATTTTTTGCATCACTAGAAAAACAACATAAGGAAATACTTCTAAAATTCAGTAGGAGGGCCGGGGAGATGGCTCAGTGGAATAAGAGCCTGCCTAGTAAAATTCAGTAGGTATCCTGCAGTATGGTGCTTAAGTCCTGTTGTAAAGAGAAAGGACTTAGATCTATTTGCCCTTCAATTCAGTAATCCCCATAATTTTGGAAGGTGGTATGAGTTTCCATTGTGCCAGCAGGTTATCGTGGCTTAAGCAGGTGAGGTTTTGCTGAACACCACACACCTTGTAATGTGATGGAAGGGAAGGCTGAACGAAGTTCCAAGTCCAAAGAAAAAGCCATTCTACTCTTGAGCTTTGACCCTGATTGAATTTATTTTTAAAAGCTTGAGAACTCTAGAACTGGGTGCAGCCTTACTAGTCTTGCTTCTTTATTTCCACCTACTGTTCAGTTTATAAAACTGGAGCTAGGAAAGGTTACAAGACTCCACCCCAAATCCCACAGCCTATAGACAGCAAAACCAAGACACAAACAGAGGGGTCTGCTCTTAGGATCATAGAAGATTGCTTCTCAGAAGATTACACCACCAAGGCGGCTAGTGACAGCTGTTGGAAAGGCCACAGGGTTTTAAGGAAGCACATGATTACTCCCAAATGAAATTCTCAAAATGTGAGAGTGGACTAGAGACCAAAATCCACAGATCTTCCAAAATTCTCTAAGAATTACATAAAATGGATGCTGCAAGACAGAGGATAATGGTAAAAGTCTCTTATGTTTCTTATACTTTTCTTATTCTTCTTATGCTTCTTTATAGGGAAAGGGCCTCAAATGTGGGGTATCCTGCAGTGGACAGAAGACACTTGTACATGCACAGGTAGCAGGAAAAGATGGGAAGCATCACCAATAACGTCGTTGGGTTGTTCTTTTTATATTTTCCCTACTTAGGTTTGTCTTATAACTACAGATTTCACCTAACTCATTTCCTGTCTCCAATCTTATCTCATTCTTCTCCATTTTTCACAATGACTATGAGTGAACCTCATAAGTCCCGGATCTAAGGAGATATTCTTGCAATGAACAGCTTTTTAGTGCTTAAAGAATGGCCTAAATTAGTTTTCTTGGTCCTTAATGCTCCTCTAATCAGGCTCCTGGCTATCCAGCCAGCTGGAGTTACCCTGTTCTCACACTCTCTACCCAGTAGTCACATTGTCTTTTTCTATTACTAAAACACAGATTATTGGGTCTAGTGCCATAAAAACAGTCTCCAAAAATGCAGCTGTGATAGGAGGTTGGTGGAAGAGCCATTTGGGGAGCTGTATCTGTGCAAAGTGACCTTGGAAGGTGTGGCAAAGACCTGAAAGTGGATCTGAAGCCTTAGGTGATCCTGTGGGCCCCTCTGGAGCTGGGATGATGCTTTATAGATGCCTCAAGTTAAGCTAAGGGATCTGGAACCTTACATGCCCACAGGAGCCCGCCATTGCTGAAGGCTGCCCTCTATCAGTGGGAGCCATGGTGAAGCAATGCTGTGCAGACAAAGGCCATGAGGAAACAAAGCTACAGGCTATCAGCGTATGGCTTGCTTGGGGATGGTGGGTGTGAAGCAGGCCTGTGCATCAGCATGTATAGCTTGAGCACTTGCTATCCAACATACCTGGGACCAGAAGAGTTTCTGGCAGTGCTTTGAATTTTGAAATACTTCCATAGACTTCATCTCTTGAGCATCTTCAATGCAGAATCTAAAATGTAAAGTGCTACAAAAATCTGAAGCTTTTTCAGTACCATGCCATAAACTACACCTTCAGCTCACTAAATCTGTTATCATGTTCTTCCTTTGGTCTGGGGTGTTCATCTCTGAATTCACTTCTTGATGAAACACTAGTTACCTCTGAAAGACCTTCATATTTTTCCCTATATTGTACATGGTTGCTGGGTGTCTATGTTGCACAAAGCAGGATCTTGTGTAGATGGCAAGCAGTGGTGCTGGTGGCTGGGTCTGACCTCCACAGGGCTGCCTGGCATCTGCTGTGTGAAGCCCTCTCTACTTCCCCTCACTGGGATTAATTTCCCTCCTTTTGAGCACATTTTGAAAATCTGTGATCTTATTGAACTTAAGTTCTAGGCCCACAGTCTCCCAGAGAGGCTGTAAGTGTTCCCAGGGAAGGGCTCAAGGGGCCTCTGGCCCCTAGCACAGGGTGGAGAACAACTCATCCTTGAGAGATATTTTTAAATGTAGCAAAGAAAATCAGCAGACACAGATACAGTTCTCAGGAATTAATCCCTCCACTGAGAGCCTGCCTCGGCAGCACGCTCCCCGCTACAGTCATTCCAAGTTCTCATCCCAAATCCTTCATAAAGGCTGTTAGATAGAGACAAAGGAGAATGGCTAAGAGGGCTGCCAGATTCTCCATCACTTAATAACCTCATAGAGAGCGAGGTGACATGAGGTGACAGGTGTGCGAGGAGAGAGAATTAACTGCTCCAGAAATGAAACTCTGAGGAGACACATTGCTTTTGAATCATGGCGAAAGAGTTGAGGATCCTGGGAAGACATTAAGGCTACTAAAATATTAACATCCTCAGAGAGATAAGAAATGGAACATGAGAAGGTGAGATGGGTGAGAGACAATCATAGAGTGAGAGGGCAAGACAAGAGGAGATACACGGAGAAACTGCTAGGAAGAAAGAAGAGAAACAGGCAAAGTATCAGAAGAGGAATGGGGGGGGAACAGGCTGACAGACTGGCAGCTAGGTCAGCAGGAAGAGCAACAGAGGCACACAGAGAGGAGCTTCACAGGCCACATAAAGCATCAGGAAGAGGACATATGTGAAAAAGGAGATAAAATGCACCAGAATATGAAAGAGAAGTAGAGAGGAGGTCGTAGGACTAGGAAACCTCCAGGTACACAGAAGAGTGCACGAGGTAAGGAAGAAAGATAAGAGTAGCCAGGGGAAGGGATTCAGAGGCAGAAGGTGGCAGAGGAAAGTGAAGAGAAAGATGCCAGGTGGAGAAGAGCACAGATGGAGAGCAGGCAGAGAGGGAGAGCAACGGGGAGGAGAAAAAGAAGCCAAAACAAAAATTGCAAATAAGGAAACACTGCATCTTTAAAAAGAAAAACTTCAGTTCTATGTTGGGGGCACTACAGAAAACACAAAGACTGGGTCTAAGGGCTGCTAAGGAGCCAGGAAAATCAAGTGGGTCTGGGTAGCTAAGAATCTAAGTACCCACATGGCAGAGAGTAGCATTTTACTAATGTGGGGACTCATTCCACACTTTCAGCCTGAGTCCAGGGCTTGTGGTCACAGGATCAGAGAGGCACCCTGGCAGTAGGGGATGGCAGTAGGTGTCAGGGAGCAGGATGCAGGTACCATTGGGGTGCACTGGATACAGAGGTGTAGGAGCCCTGGGTAGGAGTCAGAGGCCTTGTTGTGTGTCTCTGTCATCACCTTCATCTTTTCATTCATGATTTCCTATGTGCTAGGCTCTTTTCTTGGGTTATTGCCTTTGATTTTCCTGAGAGCACTGTGAGCTTCAGTGTTTCCTTCCTGTTGGACAGCCTGGGGCTGGCAGGTCTCAGTGGAGGTGGGCCATGCAGATCTGCTTGACTTCAGCTCTATGCTTTTCCATGCGGCGGTTAAAATAGCAACCAGTCTGTACCCTGGGCAGGACAGAGCTGTCCTTATGGGAAAGCCAGTCCAAATTAGCGTGGCTAGTTTCTGTCTGCTTTAGGGCAGGATGAATGGGAATGACTGAGTCTTCCTCATGTAACCTTCAGCCTCTGACCCCTGGATTGTGCTTTGGGGTCCACAACAGCTCTAGTCCACATTGCAATAAGAGAAGAAACATGGTGTGTTCATTTCCTAGAGCTCTATCCTAAGTACCATCCAGTGAGTGACTTAGCATAGTAGAAAACCCACCAGTTCTTGCTGTCCAGAAGCTGGCAGAGCCTCAGTCCTGCAGTGGGCCCCAGGAGACACCTTCCTCAGCTCTTCAGAGCTTCTGAATGCTCTTGCCAACACTCGGCTCCCTTTCCATCTATGGGGTGCATTTTCAGAACACCAGTGTCTGCCTTCAATGTCGCAAAGCCTTCTTTCCTGAGTACACCTTCATGTCCTCCTCATTTCTTAGAAAAGAACACCGTGTGAGAGCCTTGGGATGGGCCCAAAATTCAAATGGAAATGTAGTCACCAATGTAACAGTTGCACGAGGGTGAGCCTTTGGGGGGAGACTGAGTCAGGAGCATGCAGACCTCCGCCAATGAGTATGGTGTTCTAAAAGGGACAATGGATCTGATGGCATCATGACCCTGAGCTCCCCAGAGCAGTAAGAATCATATTTCTATTATTCAGAAAATTTTCACTCCATGGAGTCTGCTATAGTGGCAACAATGGAGCCAAGCCAACCTTTCCTTGGAGGTAAGGCCCCAGAAAGCTGAGGTCAGTGTGGGAGTTAGGATTCAAAACAGGGATTTCCCACTCCAGAGGCCATATGCTTTTGCCTGTGTTTCTTCTGATCCTCATCTTCTGTCTCTCAAATGGAAATAATATCTGTCTTGCCCCAACCCTACAGCTATAAGAGATACAATAGCATAATATGTAGTAATGTGTTTTCCAAACCTTAAAGCCCAATGTAAGTTTAGTCACCATACATTCATTTGGTAAATAATTGAGAGCTTACTGCATGCCAGGGGTAATTATTCTTGCTTCTCTTTGTATCCAGCTTCCTGAATCTATGTCCAGATATTACCTAAAATGATTAAAGTAGTTCTCTGGCTCTCAGCTTCCTTTCCTTTCCTTTCCTTTCCTTTCCTTTCCTTTCCTTTCCTTTCCTTTCCTTTCCTTTCCTTTC
>PVKA01004506.1:0-66670 GCA_004027165.1 Ctenomys sociabilis
TTTAAAAGATCATTGAAGATTTCTAGGAAACAATACCAATCTTATGTTGGGTAATACACATTTTTTTCATATATGTGTGTGCGTGTGTGAGTATAAAGGACAGGAAAGAAGCAATATAAAGTCAACAGAAAATAGAAATATACTTTTCAAAGTTTCTAATACTAGGAGAAGATATCATATGATGTCTTTTAGATAAATTGTAATTCAAAGATATAGTATAAATCTTAAAACAAAAATTAGGATTAAATATTCAGAAAATTAAATACTAATTAATTAAAAATTAAATGTTTCAAAACATTTGAACTAAGAAAAAGTTGTCATGATATTAAAAATTACTAAGAATAAAACATAAGATAAATGTTGGAATGACAAATAAATGACCATCAGTTCTGACATTTGGGGATAGGATATCACACAAAGTTCTAGTGTGTTGTGGACATGGATAATGACCATGACACTTACTGGTGGCCAGGTGTCACTTGTGGGACTGAGCTGCAGCTATTTCCTTGACATTCACCCTGTAGTCCCATATGGAATCTTGACCCATAGGGTGCAAGAGAAGTCCATTTGTAGAGTGTGCTGATGGACATATTTTGCTGCTGTATACAAAAGAATAACTGAAAGACTACTATTGTGTACCTCTTATTCTCCTGTGTTTGTTTGTCCTATTTGGTGAGTTCTTTCTATTTTCGTTCATGGGGTTGTGATCATTTTGCTCCCTCTCTAGAAAAATATTTAGTAGTCTGTGTAGGCTTGGCTTTGTCATCATGAAATTCTTTAGTTGTTCTTTGTCATGGAAGTATTTTACTTCTACATTATACTTGAAATAGAGTTCTGCAGGCTGTATTAGTCTGGGTGGAATTTGTTTTCTTGCAAGACTTGAAGTACTTTGTTCCACGCTCTTCTTGACTTGATGGTTTGTGAAGAGAAATCTGCTGTTATTCTGATGGGTTTTCCTTTAAATGTGATCTGTTTCTTTTCTTTAGCAGTTCTTAGTATACTGTTCCTGTACTGAATTTCTGTGATCTTGATTATTGTATGTCTGGGAGTGGTTTTAATTGGGTTGATGTCATTTGGAATTCTATATGCTTCAGTTACTGAATGTCAGATTGTTGCCCCATATTTGGAAAGTTTTCTTCTATTACTTCTGCCCATATTCTTTTTTTATCATTTGTATTGACTCCTTCCTTCTCATTGATGCCTGTTAGTCTCACATTGTTCATCTTTGCATCATCGTGAAGGTGTTGAACTATTTTTTCCTGTATTCTGGTTGTTTTTAAGAGATCTTTGCTTATTTTTTCACTGGCTGCAATGGTGTCTTTAAGACTAGAAAGCCTATTTTCACTGTCACTCAAACAGATTTGCCAGCTTGTGATTGAGGTTTTAGTTTCCTGTATATCATTTTGGATCTGTTTCATGCATCCTATTTCTTTCCTATATTGTTTATCTAGGGGTTCTATCATTTTTATATTCTGCTCTATTTTTATCAGTGCATTCTTTAGAAGCACTTAGTACTTCTTTGATTATAGTTATTACATTTTTTACCTCAGAAATTATTTCTGATCTGATCTCTTCTATACCTTTCTGTAGTTGTTTTTTTTACTTCCAACACTATTATTTCAGAGATTTCAGGTGTATGATTTTCAATTTCCTCTATGCTAGTGCCATCTGCATTTGTACTGAGTAAACATGGGGCCTGAGACTGTTTATTATTCCTTCTCTTTGTCATTTGTGTCCCACTGATTTTTTACCTTTGAGCTTAGATAGAGTTATTACCTTAGCAGCAGGTCCAGATGTAGGAAGTCCAGACTCCTCTAGCTCTGTGTGGCTTGGGTCTAGCTGCTTTGCTTCACTTCTTCTAGCTGCAGTCTTGCAGATGAACCCTTTGTGTCACACTGGCAAAATGTTCTGCTCCTGAATCAGCTGGGTAGGTCTTGCCTCTGGCCTCTTTGCAGGGAGTTCTGCTGAAGGTTCCACGCTGGGCCTGGCTCTGGGTCTATTCAGGACCTGGAGGCCCCAGGAGGTCTCACACACTGGGCCTGCATTCTGGGTCAGATCCAACATCTTCCCTTGATGCAGTCAGCATACCATTCCTCACTTTTTTCCAGTACTGTCAATTGAACCCAAGGCCTTATGGATGCTAGTGAAGTGCTCTACCACTAAGCTATCCCCTCTCCAGGCTGCCATTTACCATTTCAAATTTAACACAAATACCATGTCCTCTGTAACCTCATCCCTGGCTCCCACCTACCCTTTTTTATCATCCCCATCAAAAGTAGTCTTCTTAAAGGAAATGTGGTGTCACAGTACAATATCATTCTGCTGCATAGGACAAAGAGGATAAATCCTGCCAACTGTGGCATGGGTAGAACTGAAAAACCTTACATTAAGTCAGGAACAGAACTATTCCAGACACAGAAAGACAAATAGCACATGCTCTCACTCATGTGCGGAAACTAAGACAGTTGAACTGATGGAAATAAAGAACAAAATAATGTTCACCACAAGCTAGAAGGATAATGGAAAGAAGGGATAGGAAAAGGCAAGACAATGGGTACCAAACTATAGTTAGCTCTGAAAAATATGCAGTATTGTTCTACATATTAGTAGCATGACTGCAATTAACAGCAACCTACTATGTGCTTTATAAAGACCCTAGAAGGCAGGAGCTTGCTGTTTCCCAACACACAGAAATAAGAAACAGTGCTTAAAGAGATGGAAATGCTAATTATCTTGATTTAATCATTCTATATTGTAAGTATGTGTGGATTTATTTCATTGCACCCCATAAGAAAATTATTACATTTTGATTCAAAATAAAAAAGAAATAAGCTGAGTGGAGTGACACACACTTATAATCTCCACATTTGGAAGGCTGAAGCAGGAGAATTGAGTTCAAGTCCTACCTGGGATACCTATCAATAAATGAATAAATAATAAAAAGAAATTCAAAATGTTTTCAATTAGTCATTCTATCATATGATTCTAATGTGCTAAATCATAAAATACAAAAACTTATTTCTGGGGTACATAAAAACTTACTGAGTTCTAATAAACAGATAATTTTTAAAATTTCAAGATTGATATCATCTGTGTACAAACTTTCTTAAAACTACTTCTCTGCCAAATGTGGTAATATGCATCTGTAATCTCAGGACTCTGCAAAGCTGGGGCAGAAGGGTCACAACAAGACAATTTAACAAGCTCAAGGTTGAAAGGTCTGGAGATATATCTCAGTGCATGGTCCTCTGGTCTAATCCCCAAGACAATCAGTTAATCAATCAATCACCTGATATTCCTGAGTACAACTATAAACCACAGCTTTCTTCTTGCCTCTCCTTTCAGGTAGCAAGGTACTCTTTCTCCTAATTTAAAAATAACTTAAAAGGGCTGCTTCTCACCAAGTCTTGCTATGATGCAGTGGCCCAGGAAGCAAAACTTCTATAAACCCAAAGACACAATTGTCCATTACTTGTATCTCTGATATGATTTAAGGAAATGAGGAATGGTACCACAATTGTGATTTTCATCAGTTTTATCAAGTTCTCACTGTATCTTTATGTTTGAAGTCAAAAATTTTATTTTAACTTAGTTAATTTTTATTATTCCATGCAGATTTATTAATTAAATTTAAAAATCTCCTAAATCTTTAAGATTTCATTAAGAGATTCAGTAAGATTTTCCTCCAAAATTACTTTCCTTTCCAAATATTTTTCAAAATTTGTTTTCTAAACTTACAAAATATTTTTGCTATTTATCAAATCTTTCATTATGTAATCACAAAAAAATGATCCTTTTAAAACATATAATTAGATTTGACCCAAGCCCTTTGTGTTAGTGAGACCCCCTGGGGCCCATCGGATCCTCATTCACTCCAGAGCCCATGCATGGTGTGTGAGTGGAACTTCATCCATCAGACAGGTCCAGTGTGCAACCATAGGGCAGAATCCCCCGCAGAGAGGCTAGAGATAAGACCCCCCCCGTAGCTGACCCAGGTGCGTGACATCTTGCCAGAGTGGTACAGTAGGTGACATCCAAGGGTTGAAGCAGGAAGAAGTGGTGCACAGCAGTCAGACCCAAGCCACACCCACCTGGAGCAGTTTGAACTTGGTAGATCTGGACCTGGTGCTAAGGTAATAACTCTACCAAAGCTCTACATCAAAGTGCAGAAGACAGTGCTATACAAAATGACAAAGAGAAGAACAAAATGAATTCTGAAGCTGGAGGCCACTGAGAATAAGTGCAGGAGACAATAGCACAGAAGAAATTGGAGATCACACACCTGAAATCTCTGGAATAATAGCATCTGAAGTTAAGAAACAACAGCAAAAAGAAATAGAGGAAATCAGATTAGAAATAATTTCTGAAAATAAAAGAGATTATAATTATAATGAAATAAATAGTGCTTTTAAAGAAGACACTGATAAGACCTAGAATAGTAAAGGCAATCCTGGCCAACAAAGACAAGGCAGGAGGCAGCATATTCCTGACTTGAAATTATACTACACAGCCACTGTGATAAAATCAGCATAGTACTGGCAACAAAATAGACCTGAGGATCAATAGAATAGATTAGAAGACACAGAAGCCTCTATGAACACACTCAGCCTCCTTATCTTCAACAAAGGGGCCAAACACGCTTGCTATAAGAAAGATAGCCTCTTTAACAAATGGTGCTGGAAAATCTGGCTGTCTACATGCTGAAAACTAAAACTTAACCCAGGTCTATCACCATGCTCCAAGCTACACTCAAAATGGAATAAGATCTAAATGTTAAAACAGAAACAATCTCCTGGAAGAGAAATATGGAGGAACTCTTGAAATCATAAGGACAGGCAAAGAGTTCATGAACAAAAATCAAATTGCACAGTAATACTTGAAAGAATTAACAACTGGGACCTCATCTTATTGAGAACTTTCTGCATGTCAAAACAAATTACTAACAAAGTGAACAGACAACCCACAAATTTTGAAAAAATTCTAACTAATAAGCAATCAGACAAAGGTCTGTTCTCTAGAATATATAAAACACTAAGATGTATTAGGGCCCTCAAATGTAAAGACCCAATCCAGAAATGGGCATCTGAGATGAACACACACTTCTCAGAGGAGGAAATTAAAGTGAATAAACATATGAAAAAGTGCTCCACATCACTAGCCGTCCGTGAAATGCAAATTAAAACAACACTGAGATACCATCTCACCACAGAAAGAATGGCTATCATAAACAAATTAAACAAAAACCAATATTGGAGAGGCTGTGGGGGAAAAGGAACCCTTCTCCACTGCTGGTGGGAATGTAGGCTGCTACAACCATTACAGAAATCAGTGTGGAGACTCCTTAAGAAACTAGAACTGGAAATCCCATTCAAACCAGCTGTCCCCCTACTGAGAATTTTCCCGGAGGTTCTGAAAACATCATATCATAGTGATATATGCATACCTATCTTTATAGCAACACAATTTGTAATAGCAAAATCTTGGAAACAACTAAAATGCCCATCAGCTGAGGAATGCATGAAAAAATGTGGTATTTTTAGACAACGGAGTATTACTCAGCTATAAAGAATAATAAACTCGAACCCTTCGTGTTTAAGAGGATGCCACTTGAAAATATCCTCATAAGTGAAATAAACCAGGCCTACATGTGTAAATATTATATAGTCTCCCTGCTATAAGAACTCAAAAGAAGAAATACAAATAAAAACGTATAACACAATTAAAAGAAAAGTGAGAACTTGAGGATTAGACAATGAGTAGAGGGCAAGGAAACATGACAGGGGCAAAGCAAGACACTTATGTGTACAAGATGGGCAAGGCAACATTCCTGAGAATCTTCAGCAGGTTTTTGAAACTAGCAGTTAATTGGTAGGATTCTCACCCTGACTATATTTGCTGATATGTGTGAACTAAGCAATTGCACTGAAGATAGCAATATGTAATGGTAGGGTCATCCTTGGAATGCCTGTCATTCTGGTCTCCTAAATATGTACTGCTTGTCATGTCATATCAATTACTGCTATATTGTCTCTCAAGTAAATGTTTGTTTAAAAAAAGGTAATAAATGAAAATAAGAGACAAGAAAAAAGATGTTACAGGACTGTCCTGCTGCAATGCTATTTATGGTTAGATTTCTAAATCTCTGTGTAAAAATACATACTTGTTTATTCTTATTTTTAAAAATATTGTTTTTTTTTCTTCATATTCTGTAGGTACTTAAAGGTCAACCTATCAGTTCTTGGTGGAAAATACCTGCTCCATGTTATGCATAAGATGTTTGATATTCAGACAGATAATAAGTTTAAGTTCAACAGTCTATATTGTAGGGTAATAACAATAAGCTTCTCTAATGGAAAATTAGCAACCCAAGTTTGCAGACCAAGAATTAGAGATAAAGAAGGGCTTCGAGAACAGCCAACATTTTGGTCCTACCCTTTCAAGGTCAGTGAAGACTTAGGACTCAGGGGAACCTGTACTATAACATCACATAACTCAGTTATGTCCCAAATTTTCTGTCCAAAGAGATTATGGAGCCACAGAAGAAAGCGAGCAATGATGTACAGTGTGCCTAAGGAGAGTCATATGGAAATGAAACATTCTCTCAGGCTTTCACAGACAGCATATTCATCAGGTAATGGCCCTGACTCATCCACATGGCTGACACTGATCTACAAA
The DNA here is from genome assembly GCA_004027165.1 of Ctenomys sociabilis. NCBI lineage: Eukaryota > Metazoa > Chordata > Mammalia > Rodentia > Ctenomyidae > Ctenomys > Ctenomys sociabilis. The sequence goes on from PVKA01004506.1 coordinate 6,676, forward strand.
CTCTGGTACAGGGTTTCAGGATAAATCCTCAGGGGATTTGACTGCCCTTATCAGATACAAGAGCTACATTTCTGTTATACAGGTTTTGCTTTATCTTGGTCTTAACCATCCAGCAGAAAAGTATAAAAATGATGTATAAAAAGTAACACCATATTAATATTCTGAGCTGTAAAAGGCTCAAGTCAGTAACTTTGGACATTGCCAGTCTTACAAAAAGCTCACTACTATTATGAACTACTGGACTACATTGGAATATTTTGCTTAATTCATGCACCTATAATATTTGAATGCCAATGGAATACACTTCTCTGACAAGACTAAACAAAAAAAGGGATACAAATGAGCAACCATTTTGCATCTGTACATTCAAAATAGGATAGATTATACAACTACATTCTTTTAATTCAATGAATAGAAAGATTTGTTCTAATAGCGTTTCTGGACAGGACATCATGTCTGCATCTTGTGCAATGAATTACCACTTAGACAATGTGCAGTGTATTAATTATTTAAACTGTCCTAGCAATTTGTTGTGAAACTGTCTCATTGCTGTTTCTCAATAAAATTGCTTAAAAAACAGAAGACACTGATAAAAAATAGAGAATAGAAAAGTGATGGAATCATTGAATGAGCGATACAGGAAAGAAATAGATCGCATGAAGCAGATTTAAAGTGCTCTATAGGAAATTAAGACATCAATCACAACCTGGCAAAACCATCTGAATGAAAGTGAAAATAGACTTTCAGACCTCGAAGACACCATAACAGCTAGTGAAAAGGTAAGAAAAGATCTTCTAAAAACATATAGGTTACAAGAAAAACTAATTCAACATCTGGAAGATAATGCAGCGATGAACAAAATAAAACTAATAGGCATCCGTGAGAAAGAAGGAGTCAATACAAATGATATAAAAATAATATGGACAGAATTAATAGCACAAAACTTCTCAAATACAGTGAAACAATATCTTGCAAGAAAACAAATTCCACCCAGACTATATCCCCTGCAAAACTGTCTTTCAAGTATAATGGAGAAGTGACATACTTCTATTACAAAGAACAACTAAAAAATTTCATGATGACAAAGGCAACACTGCACAGAGTACTTAAAGATATTCTAGAGAGGGACTGAAATGACCAGTACTCCATGAATGAGAATGGAAAGAACCTACAAAATAGGGCAATCAATTAAACACAGAAGAAAAAGAAGTGCACAGCAGCAGTCTTTCAATCATTCTTTTGTATACAGCAGCAAAATATTTCCATCAGCATGCTCTACCAATGGACTTCTCCTGCACCGTATGGGTCATGATTCTGTCCAGGTCTACAAGGAAATAGCAGTATCTCAGTCCCACAACTGACACCTGGCCACCAGTGAGTGTCATGGACACATTCCATGCCCACAACATACTAGAACTTTGTGTGAGTCCTAATGCCAATTAACAAATATTATAAATGGTCCATCATTTATGACTTTAAAGTTTCCAATGGCTGTCAAATTTTGAAAAAAAAAAACATATAATATGATATATACTGAAAATAATACAAATTAAGCTCAAATAAAACACCTATGAAAGGGATATTTATTGTCTTATTCTTTTGTTCCCATTTGGTTCTTTAACTTAAAACCTATATATTTCAGGGCCAGAGAGAGAGCTGGCGTGAGCAGCATAAGTGCCTCGCTGGCAAGTGCAAGATGGTAAGTTTGATCCCTCGTACCTCACACACACCCCCCCAAAAAAAAAAAAACCTATACATTTCATCATCTTTATTTGTCTTTTTGTGTTCAGTTACCAAGTTGCCTAAAGAAAAATTCATTTGTGGTTTCTATATGTATATTTGCAGAAGAGGGAAGACAGAAAATGATCATACTAGAAAAGAAGCTAAAAAGATGAAAAGTGCTAATAAATTAGTCTTTCAACTAATATAAAATAAAAATGCTTAATAGTTGAAATATAGATATGTATTTGAAATGCTAGCATGCTTTCTAACATTACTTTTATCCTTCTAACCATAAAATATATTAATACAAATTGGTATGTATAAGTGGCAATTATATGGTTACTTACAACTTACAGCTAATTTAGGAAAAGCAAAATTGTTCCCCTTAGGTCTTATGACTTGACAGTTTGAATACCTGACTTTATACTTAATGATTCACCAGCCAACGTTCAACTTTGCCTTTTATAGATTTTTTTAAAGCACTAAGGCACATCAAGTAAGGTCAAACAAAAGGTTAGAGCTGGCAGGTTTATTCAATAAGCAATTATTAAAAATCTATTTTGCCTTACAGAAGACAAAGAAAAGCTGTAATCCTGAGCTTCAAAATTTCACAGTTGATGAAATGTCATCCACCTGATCCAAATATTTCTTGTGACTGATGACCCCTAAGTTCTTGTCCCCTGAACTGCTTTTATATGTCTCCAGAGTGAGGCAAACACCTGTCACACAGAGTCCTACAAGACCTTGAATTGAACCTATACCCCGAAAAGATTGTTTCTTTTCTATGTGTCCACTATACATAAAGATCTGCTTTCTGGCTTCCTTTTTATATTACTGTTTCCTTCATGAATCTAATTTTTTAGTAATGAAAACTTACAGGTCATTCTTTATTCTTTGAGTTACCCAGTTGTCCACAGAATGCACTGCATCCTGTGATTCTACCTCTAAAATACTTCTTCAATCACTCTTTTTTCCTAATCATCTCTAATCTAACCTATTGGAATATCTCTTCTTCAGCTCTGAGCTTTAATGCTAGGTATCTCAACCCCTTCTCCCATTGTTACCACTTCTCTAAAGTACAAATCTGTCTGCCCAAACTCATTTGCTGCCTTGTCTGCACTGGCTCCTCTTTGGAGCTCAACATCTAACCTTGCAAGTCGTATGGGCCCATTGGAACTGCATTTACTCATTTGGCCTTTTCAGATCCAACCAGTCTAGCTAGCCCCTAGCCTCCTGCACACACACACACACACACGCAGTTTGAATCATGCCAGAGTGTTCATTGATTATCTTACTTTCTTTTGTATCCCAGATACATTGATATCAAGGCTTTGAAGGTTGGCCTATTGCTTCTCCATCACAGTTCTGCCATTCCCTTAAGACATCACAGACATCCTTATGCTAAAGCTCAATGTGACCATAGTATACCTGAGTGTATCCTTATTTTTAATGTTAGACGCTAATTTACATCTCCATTCATCTATGAAAATCTATGGAACCAGTCTCTAAATAATCTGTATTTGCTGTGTATACTAAATAACTGCTTGATGAATGAAATTATTTCTAAGCATACTAAATTTTTAATAATCAGTGTATATATTTAAACATCATATGATACTTCACAGATAGATGCATTTTTTGTTTCTATGTATCCAGTAAGAAATAAATTTAAAATATTAAGATGTGTGAAAAAGAATAAATGAAATAAAAATCTGTGATAAATTCATTTGTAATTAAGTTTATTGGTACATTTTAGATATATAAAATGATCCCATTCATCATAGAAAAATTTTACCTGTACATAATATATTTGTATTCCCCATTTTTCCTTTTGCACTACCCTGTTCCCCTCCTTATTTACAAAAGCTTTGTTTCCATTTTTTCTTCTTTTCTCATTGATTTTTCTTTTCCCTTCCTTCCTCTCCCTCTCCCCCCTCCCTAGTTCTCTTTCCCATTTGAACATTTTCTTCCTATTTTGCAATATCTATTCTAAATTTTGGTCTTCACTTACACTTTTGGTTTCTCACACTAAAGAAATAATTTTTACACATATGGATCTGATTTACTTTACTTAAGGGTATGATTCATGGTATATCCATTTACCTAGAAATGCCTAGTTTTAGTCTTTAGCATCTAGAAATCTAGGTTTTCCAGCCACATTCATGAAAGAGGCTAACTTTCTTCACAATCTCCCTAATACACATGCAAAAAATTCTCAATAAGAGGCTGTAAGAAAATGCATCAAATTATCAAGAAAATTATGTACCATGACCAAGTTGCACTCATCCAAGGTAGGAAGGGATGGTCCAACATACATAAATCAATAAATAAAACATCAAATCAGTTCAGCCAAGGACAAAAATCATGTGATCATCACAATAGAAACAGAAAAGCATCTGACAAAATTCAGCACACATCCATAATTCAAACCCCAGAATATTGGAAAAGATAGCCTTTATCTCAGTCTGATAAAGCTAACTATGGCAAACTAGCAGCCAAAATCATACTAAATGAACTAAAACTGAAAGTTTTCCCTCTAAAATAAAAAACGTAAGGCTATCCAGTATCGCCAATCCTATTCAGCATAGTTCTAGAAACATTAGCCATAGCAATAAGATAAGAGAAAGAAATAAAAGCAATAAATATAGGAAAGGAAGAAGTGAAATTATTATCATTCATGGATCACATGATACTCTGCATTGAAGAACCTGAAAATTCCACCAAAACGACTTGTAAGTTTAATAACCATACTCAGTAGCTGGGCAAAGTCAACACCCAGAGGCCTGGGAGATAGCTCCAAATACTAAAGCACCTGCGTAGGCAAGCTTAGGCAAGCACAGAGACTGCAGTTGGATCCCCAGCACCAATGTTGTGGCATCCCTGCCCACAGGGAGGGATGAGCCAGCCAGAATCCAGGTGTGGTGGCACATTCCTATAATCCCAGTGCTGGGGAAACTGAAAGCAGGAGGATCATCTCGTGTCTGAGCTACATAGTGAGACCCCGCAACAACTAAATACATTTTTTAAAAAGTCAACACTCAAAACTCAGTAACATTTCTGTACATATTTAACAGACTCACTGAGTAAGAAATTAAGGGAAACGCATCTTTCACAATAGCATCAAAAATGAAATATTAATCAACTTAACAAAGGAAATAAAATGTTTTATATGGAAAATTGCAGTACTCTGAAAAAAACAGGTCGAAGAGGATTTCAGAAAATGTAAAGGTATTCCTTGCTCCTGGATAGGAGAAAACAACACTGTGAAAATGGCCATGTTCTCAAAAATTTTATACAGATTCAATGGAATCTTGATTTAATTACTATTAGTATACTTTACAGATCTAGAGAAAACATTCCAAAAAATCATCTGAAGCCACAAGAAACCTAGACTAGAAAAAGCAATCCTGAGCAACAAAGGCAAGATAGCAAGCATCATGTTCCCTGACTTCAAATTATACTATAAAGCTACTGTAATCAGAGTACTGGCAAAAAAAAAAAAAAAAACCCTGAGGATCAATGGAACAGATTAGAAGACACAGATACAACTGTGCACAATCAGCCACCTTATCTATGATAGCTCTTATCAGAAAGAAAATTACTCTGTTTTCATGGACTTAGTGTCTATTTCTGTACTGTCTTAGATGGACCTTTCTTTTATTAGAGCTCAGTCTTCACCTTTCTTAAACAGGCTTGTAATTGTGACTAAACAAAAATCTTTATGCTGAGACTGGGCCTTTGACCTTCTAAAGAGGTGTAATTCATGATCATAAGAAGAATAAAAATCATTAACCATTTGTGATCTACTAATAGTTAGAGATTTGATATGTCCAAGGTCCCGGAAGGAAACAGGTTCATGAATCGGGACTTACACTACAGTTAAGTGCTCTTAACTGAAATCTACAGGTCATTCAGTTCCCTTGTGAATCCCATAGAAGTGAGGCAGTGGGATCAAGAGGGAATTGATTCATGATTGTAAAGAAAGGAAAGTAGAAGTCACCTACCTAGGCCCACGGAGACCCAGGCTCAGACATGGGAAGGAAGAAAGGCAGTGAAAGCTCTGGGAGAAGAAAGTTCAAATTCTTATGAAATAAAGCAGATTTGTACAAAATACTCTCAAATAGTCTGTTTGTATGCTTTCTCACAAGGTTAACTCAATAAAACAAACCTAGATTATTTTTTCTATTGTACAAACCACAAACTCCATAATTTAAAATAGGCTCCTATGGATAAAAATCACAGTAGCCTTCCTCAGACTCTCAGGTGGGCTGGGCTGGACTCTCTGCTTCAAGTCTCATGAGGCTAATATCAAAGTACCAGCCTGCCTAGGCTTTTATCTGTATGTTCTGGAGAGGGGTTTACTTTGAAAACTAATTCAGATTATTGGCAAAAACAAGTTCCTGGGGTGTACAGACTGCAGACCTTATTTTCTTGCTGTCAGATAGCCAAGAAATAATCTCAGCCTGGGAAAAACAGCACATGGCCCCTAACAGGCCAAAAGCTAATTGAAAACAAGAAAACAGGGATCTTAGTGATACAACAACAGGAACTTCTAGTAATACAATTTAATGACACAACTACAACAGTCATGATTCAATATTTTCAAGAATAATCATTTTTCAGTAACAAATCTATGTTCTGTCATGATATTTCCATTAAATTTTGTATTTGCATTGTTCTCTGCAATTACAAGAACGGGAAGTTAATAATCTTGATTATATAAGATGAAAAACAATCTGTCTTTCCCCTAATAGAATCTCCTCACAGGCCCATCTCTACCTCCGCCCTTCTTTTTCCTCTTAGCCCACTTGGACGCCCTGTTATAAATGAGTATGCTGACACCCAGCTCCACAACATAGTGAAAAGGATGGCTCAGAGAACAGCCTTCTACAAGGAAAAGCTGACATGGGGAGAACTGTCCTCACCCAAAACCAGCCCACACACTGGTAAGCGTTGCTCCTATGAAACACTGAGGAAAAGGGAATTATGGAGAGACATGTATTTATTTTGCAAATTATTCAATTTGGGTTCCCCCAGAATAGATCTTCACACAATGATCAGGTATAAACAGTTACTCTCTGAGTGACCCAAGAAGGTGAAATTGGCAAGAACAGCAGATAGGGGAGTTAAGACAAAGAAGAATTAATGAGACGGTGGGGTCAGGGGTACATGGGACTTGATGTAATGGAAAAGTTATGTGGACCAAACCTAAGAATTATCCTAATAAAGAGGATACAGTTGGTTGCTATTGGGGTATGATGTTATCTGCCCCTTATTCTACACAATTTGTTCCAAAACACTCAGAAAAAACACAAGAAGTCCTTTACAAGCAACCTTCACACCCAAGCTATACATACATATGGCCATCCACAGAATCTTCCATAGTAAGTTTTACTGTAGACAATAATTTAAAATACCTATAACAACATGGTATGAACTATAAAAATATAAGAATACTACCCAAGTATCCAACAGAAAAAAAAGACATCGACAGGCAATTACAAAAGGGAAAGAACAATGATCCATCTTTCTAATAATTACAGATAGATATTTATGAAAAACACCAATAACAATAAGTAAAGCACGTAAGTTATATGGGCTCTGGTCATGTCAAATAAAGCATACATGCATAAAATAAGAGAAAAACTTCAATTTTTTGATAACAGATAAATCCAAATCAAGTTGAGGGTGTCCTTGTAGTTCCTATATTTTTTGAATGAGCTAGGTGTTACAAAATAGTTCATTTTTTAAAAGATGAGCCTTAATAAATCATAGGTTAATAAAGCTATGTTGGAAAAAAATATGTTGAGTTTTATTTACCCAGTACTTGAAGAATATATGTGAAAATTGCATTGCAATATAAAATTTAAAACTTCTACATAATTCTATGAGGGGCAAGATTTGCACTAATGGTGGTTGGACAGGATATTATGTCGGCTTCTAGTACTATGGACAACCGCTAGGAAAATAACAAGGTAGAAAGTATTAATTGTTGAATCTTTGATATAATTCAGGTATAAAAAATAAGATACGCAAACAGCTACAGTCTCTTAATTTAATGATAAGAAACATATGGTATAATAATGTCTATAAGCCGGGCGTGGTGGCGCATGCCTGTAATCCTAGCACTAGGGAGGCTGAGGCAGGAAGATTGTTGTGAGTTCGAGACCAGCCTGAGCTACAAAGTGAGCTTAAGGCCAGCCTGAACTACACAGTGAGACCCTGTCTCAAAAAAGACAAAAAAAAAAAAATAATGTCTATAAGTATAATATCATGTATATACCTTTTATGATAGCAAAACATCATGAACACAGTTTGCAATGCATTAATTTATGAAATCCATCTTGTCAAGGTATCTTAAAACTGTCTCTATTTGTACTTCAATAAAACAAAAGTAAAATAAAAAAATAAAAAATAAAAAAAACTAGCAGGCGGCATATATTTGTTTTGTGACATCTTATTAATGAGTTTAAAATGTGTATTTCTCCAATTCCAGTGCCTTTGCTACTTGGATATTTTAAGATATGTCATCATATATATGTAAGGTGTACAATATATTTTGATATACATATTGTGAAATAAGTATCACTATTTTAAGCACAGAGTTTTGCCTCATCTGCCCGCATTAAGAAGGGAAAGGTTTTCAAATGTGTACACTCATCAAGTCTAAGTTTTGTGGTCATCAAGCTAACTTATGTTAACCCATTAAAGATGTTCCCTCTTTTTCCCCCCCTTTAAAGCAAAGCCCGTAGCTGCACCATCAACACAAGAAAGCAGTTCTAACCTAAAAACAGAGCACTACCATGGCACATCATGTTGGCAGTTCTGGAAGTTGCCTCTGACAGAACACCTAAAGAGAATGAGACTTCCAAGAAGCATAGATTCCCAATCAGGTACCAGCGAAGGGCATCTCATGGGGAGGGCTTGCTTTCACAAAGAAACCCTTGTGATCTGAAGATGCAGGGAGTCTATTTTCCCTAACCGACATTCTGAGTCTGTCAAAAAAGCATAATTCCAGCTACATAATCTGCAAAGATTGTTCCTGCTCTTGGTGAAGACGAATGAGAAAATGTCTTTGCCTAATTTTAAAATACATTCTAGGGCTTGTCCTATCCCTAATTACCTTTCTAAAGAAAGCACCAAAGCTCTCAGCAATATGCATACTGACAAGTAAAGAATCATTGTAAATGGTCCATTTCCTTTCAAGCCTTCGCATACTAATTATTCTAATCAAACAGATTCCCTCCCAGGACCTCCCTTGGTGAATAAAGGCAGCGTGTGAAGGGAGGAAGGGAGGAAGGGACGTGGCCTCTAGAAGGGGCTGGTTCTCTGCTCTCCCCACTCAATGCTGGGATGTCATCTGGGAGGAGGTGGCTTTTCTCTCTCTGCCCTAGACAAGCCTGCAGTTTAACTCTTGAGACCTAGTCCTGCAGTGAGGCCTCAGCAAGTTCCCCTAGAATTTTCTTGGGTGTCCACTTGCCTGAATCAAAATGGTGTGGTTACCCATTGGGACAGATTCAGTGTGGCCAGGAGCAAGAAAGGAAACTGTCCACTCCTACAGAGTCAGTGGTGTCACTTTCTATCCCTTAATAGCACAGCGCCTACCACTCCAGAGGCAGAAGTGTGTTGAATGTTTACTAGAGCCCCTCAGTACAAACTGCCTGTGTCCAAAGGGTAGTGTCAGAAGTTAACCACACTAAGTAAGAGACTTCTTCTCTTGTTTGTCCCATGCCATCTGGATGTCTCTTGTCGCTGTTTTTCCAGATCAACTCTATCTCCTGTGGCTCTTGCTTGTCACAATTGCCTACAACTGGAACTGCTGGATGATACCGTTGCGAGTGGTCTTTCCGTACCAAACACCAGACAATACACACTACTGGCTTATTACAGACATCATATGTGATGTCATCTATCTTTGCGATCTACTACTATTCCAGCCCAGACTCAGGTTCCTGAGAGAAGGAGAAATAATAGTAAGTGGAATTTGGAAAAAGACATGGACAACAAAAAATAAATTAACATTTTCTAATTGAATATTTAACTGGCTCTGTATAAATAGATCATTAAGGACAGGGTATTTTCCTTTAACTCTGGGATATTTGACATTATTTTTAAAAAGCTAAAAAGAATAGCTTGAATCTCTTTTTTTTTAATTTTCTGGGTGGCATCCCCTACATTCAAAATATTTCCTCAAAAAAATTCCTAAAGGCAAAAGCCAAAGCTACAGGAAAAATCTACATAAAGCTTTGCTTGTGTACACTGCAGCGTGAGCTACCTTACCGGCACTGTCCCCAGAGCTCACTGCCAGCTTGATGAATGACCACGCAGAGCACAAACAAGAAGTAAACACCACCAACAAAAGCACTAATTTCAACCTCCATTAGACGTAGGAAAGGGGAGAAAATCAATGTTTGACAAATGGAAAATGACAAAATCAGTAAAGGGAGACTTTTATTTTCAATTTTCTGAGAAGTCTTTACACACAATGGAGTGGTAAAACCAAGAAAAATAACCAATAAAATCACATTCAATGGGCTTTATTTAAAATGCATTAACACAAGCTACAAATATAGAGCAGGAGCTAATTGGTTTGTTTGTTTGTTCAAAAGAAATTTAGTGGTTTCTTTAATTTAAAGTAGGTAGTTCCAGCCTGTGAAACTTGATTACACTTGTGGTCCAAAGTCTGTACACACTGAGTCTCCAATCTGAAAGTCTCACTGCATTATCTATATTATATTTGGTGCACACTGTCAAAGTTTTAATTTATTTATTCAACAAACATTCATTAAATAGCTACAGTGGTCAAGTACATGTACCTACCAGTTGTGTTCACCTGTTTCACCAGATATATGGAAAATGGAACCACAAGAGGTGCCATCAGGCACAACAGATTAACTCAGGGAGGTTTACAAGTATATCCACCACATTTATTTAGAGTATCTTTCTTCTGAAAGTGGTACCACACAGACAACAGAATTTTGAACCTAAAACCAACAGAAATTTCTGTTGTATGTGATTTCCCTTATACAAGGTGAAATTCAAACTGCAATAGCAATGCGAATTATTTGCAGATGAGATGTTTCCACAATGCCTGGGAGCTCACCCACCTGTGACAAGGGTCCCTGGAAACTTCCAACAGCAGCGAGTGGTGATGTCAGTCGCTTGGCTTTCTGTCATAGTTCAATGCTTGCATAGCTGTGTCCTCACCAGTGCTGTTTATCAACTTATCTGAAAAATCTCACCATTGCTTTGTCTGTACTTCAGATGCTTTACTCATATTTTTGTTGTTTAACTTGGTTAAATAAATACTAAGCTCATTATCACCTAGCAGAAACAAGAGATGAGGGTCAAATTTCACTTCTTAAAAGTATTAACAGCATTACATAAAAAAAACTAAATTTACTCTTTCACCTACCCTTCCTCTTTCACACATTGAGAGAGAATAATAGCTACCTTATAAATCCTCTTTGAAGATTAAATAAAACAGGGTGCACATGTAGAAGATGCACAGGAATGAATTAAATGAGTGAATATCCACAAACTTTTTCTTATCTCTTCTTTATATATGTAGCTCTCTTTCTTACTTGGTACTCAGTTTCCTCAAAGCACAGACAGTATTTGATGGACTTCCCTGTCTGATCTGCAAGCCCGTAACCCAGGATATATTTGGAGGAATAAAGGCATGAGAACACTGATTCAAGGATTTTCTTTCCTCACATATTTAGTCTGCACTACAGTTGTTTTAGATGATATTCTTGTTGACATACTTCTCTGATCTGTTCCATGTAGAATTACTGAATTGTTTGTCAGCAGGAGTGAATAACAAGTAAATATACTAACATCTGAATAGAACTTCTTCAAAAACTATTGAAAAAGGATTTAGTGCCATTAGCATATTCTCCCTAAGTAAGCCTTCCCTTAAGAAATGTTGTCTGAATAATGAGGAGGCTTAAAAGACAGAGAGAGAACTAAGTATGGTGACATTTTAAAAATAAGTGCCTAATTGTTACCAGTAAGCACACTGATCCTTCTAAGGCTAATGATGCCAAATTTATTAGTGCTGTAAAGAAAGGGGATTTTAAAACCACTAGATGACACTTTCTGTTATCTAACAAGTTTTTAGTTGCATTTACACTTATTCAATCATAAGATGACAGGCAACTCTGAAGGCTGAAGGATAAGTGCTAAAAACATTCTTCCTGGATGAAGGGAGGATGCAGTATTTTAACATAACTATTTAATACTCCAACTGTGTCTCTGTATTCCACTTAAGTATTGAAAGAGTTGATCAGTTTTACTCAAGCTTAGAATGTGATTCATAAAACATCATTTTAAACTTACTTTTGACTACCTGAGCCATTTCATTTCACGGTACAGATCATTAAAGAAGGACATTTGGCATGTTTCCAAATTTATTTACATAAAATTTACGGTGGGAAAATGGGCAAAATTATTGACAGAGAAAGTGGAGAGAGGGAGTAGAAGCTGACTAACCAGTCTTGAACATTATTCAGCAGTAGCTTAAAATTTCTGAATGCCATCATCATGGATGGATAATGGCTAGGCAATGCTGTCTACATGTCCATGTTCTAGCACTTTGATCAAGTAGCTAAAAATATATGTGACATTTCTTCTTACGTATAACTAAAACATAAATGTAAATCTAATATTAACTCTTTTAAGTCTGAACATGGATGTCATTATTAATACTTCTCCATTCATCAATGGCATATAATGCATTTATTGAACACCAACTCTATGCTAGATATAAAAAACTGAGAAAACAGAGAAACAGTGAAAAATCCTGATGGTACACAGCTCAGGTATGAAGGAAAGACAAATGAAAAGAAAATGGTGGAATTTTATTTTGCAAATCAAAGGTAAACCCAGAGTGCTCTGAGGCTCAGAGCAAACCACGTGAATAGAAAGATACTCATTCTAAATCTTAACAGAGGGATGGAATGCTCTGCACCCTCTTCCCCCTGCAAAAAAAAAGTGAATCCCACTCTGAGCTCTGGGAACAGCATGGCCAGTCTTGGGGTGAGATCTCTGCTGTAGTTAAGAACTGCTAAATAGTGTGTGGATGGCTACAGCAAGCACCTGAGACTCAGAAAGCAAAGCATGGCAGCAATTTTTTTTCCTTAAAGTCTTGTAAAGCCCTAGCATTTGACAGAACTACAGATTGCTAAGTGTTCTGATTTAGAGAGGACCTCTGCCTGTGGTTGCAAAGGGATAGAATAGAGCAAGACTTGTGGCATATTGAGCATCGCCAGTGGAAAAAATGAACACACAAGTTGAGGAAGATGGATCTGTAGAGTTTGGTTGGAGAAGGCTGAGAGTAGTGTAAGATCACTAACAGGTATCGATAAGGATGCTGGTAGGATGCAATCACAGGGGTGGGGACCCATTAGGCTTTAAGGAAACAGAGGAGGACAATTAATCCAGGTTAAGCACAAACAGCAAGAAAGCACTATAAGCAGAGGTAGACATTCATAGGCTTGACATATATTACAAGCTTTCCACTGACAAAAGTGGGTACCATTTCTCAGAAAGTAAATAGAAAGAGGAAAGAGAAGAAAATCAAACCATTAGGATTGTCAACTTTGAAATGGCTAGCTCAAGAGTCCTACGGTATACCAAAAAGTTGAAATTTAAGAAGCAACTGTCTCACTGATATTTGTACTTCAATAAAATAAAAATAAATTAAAAAATAAATAAATTTTGTTAAAGACGAAAGAATCAAAGTGCACTAAGAGTAGCATTACTGACAGTTCCAAGGACAGAGTTGTTCTCTAAGGTGGCAAATGCTTCAGAAACTCACTCATCCCTTTTTCCCTGTCCTTTCACCCCTCTGCCCCTCGATATATATTGGACTCCTCAGTACATTCTAGGACGTGCTATGTACAGTAGCTAAATGAAGCCAATCCTGCCTTCAATAGATTACCTTTAATCACATGGTCTTAAACAAATGACCAAAGACATATATGGGTCTTTTCAAAGTTGGATAAGGACTCTACAAGACACTAACTACCAGAAAGGATCCCCTTAAGGTGATAATTAGAGGTTATTGTGAGGTTTAGCACAGTTAGTCTCATGTAACAGAAGTGGGAAGAAACACAAGTATTAAAAATTGTCGTGGTTTAGGGACAAATCTGAGGGAAGATTGGGAGCCAAGCAATGCAGATTCTTGAGAATCTTAACTCTGATAAACAATGGGGAGCTTGGGGGAGGTATTTTGCTTTAAAATGTGAGGGAATGGAGCAAATTTATGGACGGAATTAGAAGATTCAAGAAGAAAGAAATCATTAACAATATAAGGTTAGGAATGAAAAATAATTAGTGAGAGTGGCTGAAGTTAATCAAAGCATAAATACATTTCAGGTGGACTCAACTGAGCTGAAGAGACACTACAGAAGTTCTACAAAGTTTCAAGTGGGTGACTTTCTTATTTCAAATAAGTGGGTGACTTATTATTTCAAATCTCATTTCAATAAATAAATCATCTTACTTTGTAACAAAGGTTCATAAAGATGAGGTTTAATGAAACAATGGGAGAACTGAAGGTTTTGTTGTTGTTGTTGTTGTTGTTTATTTATTTATTTGATTTTTTTTTGGTAGAACTGGGGATTGAACTCAGGTGCACTTGCCAGGGAAGCACTTATTGCACTGAGCCATCTCCCTGGCCCCTGAAGGTTTTGATTTTCAATAACACTGTGATACATTCCCTTGTATATGCAAAAAGTTTGATTCAATATAGGAGTCATTATTAATCACATGAAGTACCCTAATGCCCACATTCAAACTCTGATTTCAGTGTCGATAAAGGAGTATATCTTGTCTGCAGAACTGTAGCTTCTCATTCTTATAGCATGAGAGTATAAAAATCTGCAAGGTTGCTTCTAATCTCATCACTTTCTTGTTCAGATAAGCACAAAAAATAGAAACATCCCTTCCTTTCCTCCAATAACAATATTATGTTTTATTATTCTGATAATTTACAAATGTTTTTAATGTATTTGGTACAGGGTCTCACTCCACAACTCAGACTCATAGTGATCCTCCTGCTTTCAGGCTCCCCAGCGTTAGGCTTACAGGCATGTGCCACCATGCCCAGTCTTGGTGGCAAACTCAGCACACCAGGGGGCAGCACATGTGGTACAGGGGATTGAGCCCTGGTCCTGGCTCTTGCCTCCTCAGCTGACAATTTGCTGAGCTATCTTGATGGCCCACAAAGTATTTTCTTACCTTAAATTTTTCTTCTTAACTCTGAGAAATAGGTAGGGATTCAGTGTTATTCAAAGGTATTCAATCTGTATGTGTAAACTTTAGCCTCCCACCCTAAGGACAAGTTAATCAAACTAAATTTTGTTTAGACATTAATACAACAATATGCAATGTATTAATTATTGAAACTGTCCTACTAATCAGTTTTGAAACTGTCTTATTGCTATTTGTTTCTCAATAAAATTATTTGAATAAATAAATATATTTTGTTTAGAAAAACAGAAATCTGGGCTTAAGGTTCCAAATTTCCATATCAGCAATCTTGAAATTGTATTTAATTTGTCCTTATATCCCACTAATTTTCTGAGCAAAGCATCGTCACATATTAGACATATTCATAAAAGATCTACATCACTTTATGACTGTGCAGAGAAGAAACATTCTTTGCAGGCCTCACAAAGCATTTTCCAAACTATTGATTCAGTACTTATTTGCAATTGAGTAAACTCAAAATTAATTTATATATTTAATGTGTTTATTTTTATGAAATTTTACCTTTAGTTACTTCTGGTCACTTTTTTTTTGTTTGTTTGTTTGGGTTTTTTTTTTTTTTTTTTTTTTTTTTTTTTTTTTTTTTTTTTTTTTTTTTTTTTTTTTTTTTTTTTTTTTTTTTTTTTTTTTTTTTTTTTTTTTTTTTTTTTTTTTTTTTTTTTTTTGGCATTTAGTGCAGGGTCTATGGGATCTACAGGGTCTCACTATGTAGATCCAACTTGTAGTGATCCTCCTGGTTCCAGCTTCCCTAGCCCTGGGATTACAGACCTGCTCCATCATGCCCAGTGTTAGTCATCTCAGAACACCCCAGGAGTGGAGCCAGCAAGGCACACCAGAGATTGAACCTCCGACCCCTGTGTCTGCCTGAGCAGGTGCTTTAATCCACTGAGCTATCTGGCCAGGGCTGGTCACTTCTTTTTTCTTTTCTTTCTTTTTTTTTTTTTTTTTTGCTATGAGATTAATTTCTTGTGAATAAAAATAATATCTTACTCATATTCCAACCTCAACATGGTTTACAAAGTGCCTTGTATGGAGTTTGATGTCAATCAATTCAATTTTTTTACAATTTAATGAAAAATGAACCATTCTCTGTCCACATATAAACTTGCCAATGGGTTAATGTTAAAAATGGCTACTGACTATCTACCCAGAGAAGTCAAGGGGGAAGTTGAACAACTCAATAAAAGTAAGTAAAAAAGATCATCGCGACTTGAACCAGAGCCTGTGGCTCCTGGGGTGGCACTAGTCAGGCTGATCACCACGTGATTCTGCTTCCTTATCTGTAGAACTTTTTTTTTTTTTCAGTAAATGTTCATGTACAATTCCCAACTTGCTACAAATATCTTTTGGTTTCTGATATATGAGGAACCCAAAATACAAATAAGGAGCAAATAAAAGATAAATAATAAGAAACAGGAAGATCTTTTTGCAAAAGGGAAGGCAATAAAGAGGTGGGTGGGGGAAGGAGGGGAAGGAAACAGAATTGAGGTACGGTGTGTGCATGTGCCAAGTCCCCATTAAGTGCTGCAGACAGGCACTAATAAAAGATAAAAATTGAAAACTAAGGAGAGATATCTGTAGGGTGCAACAATGAAGTCCCGTGGCAGAATGCGATTTCTAAACCAATACCATTAGTATTTTGAAAGAGTTAACATGATTAATTGAAACTGTAAGTTTCTTTTCTATTCAATACGAGTTGGCTTTGAAATAGTTATACGATTACTCAACTTTCTTCCATATGTATTGCCTTAAAATATGTTCCTAACTGCTCTTAAATGTCTTAAAATAGCTTACATCCATTTAAGGTACCCTATTGTTCAGGACCACATAAAAATTAGTGAAAATATATAATTTTGTTACATAAAAGAATTTCTTTCTGCTACTGTGTTCAGGAGAATATGTAAGTATGATGTTATTTTTGAGAATTATCCAGGTGTAAGAAAGCCTGGATGAAGCAAATACATGGCAAATTTTAAAAATCTATGTGCTTAGTTGTAGTTCCACAGCACTTCCAATGCCTCTTCCTCTCTTGTAGTGTGCTGTCTCTGATACTTACACAACAGTTAATGGATAGCAAAATGGTCCACATTAGACAGCCATAGAAAACTCTTACTAATGTAGATGAACCAAACCAAAGGACTCCACTCTAACGCTGGAGCATTGGCTGGAATTAAAAATGCATCACTTCAATAAACATTAATTGATTTCAAACACAAGCAAAAATGGACCTGATTTAGTTCCAGAGTCTCATGTCTAGAGGACTTACAATTCATTTTAACATCAGCAGCCATATCATCACCCAAGTGTCTGTGACAGCTCCGCTAAAACCTTGGTAAACATAAGGCCTGAGGAGAGATCAGAGGCACGAAGGTGGAAATGAGACTCATCAGAAGCGGGCTTTGAAGAACTGTTCCTGTATTTCTGGCGCTAGCACGCCTTGGATGGCACCACGCGTGTTTACCAACACAGAGTCCACTGTAACTCACCAACTGCTACATTCATTTCATATGAATCCATCAACGATCCCCGAAGGATGTAACCATGACATAATTGTTAATGTGTTCTTCCAACAGTTGGATGTGGCATCAATAATACCATTTGACGTTTTCTATCTCTTCTTTGGGTATAATACAATATTTCGAACAAATAGGATATTGAAGGTAAGGTAACTATATATAATTGCCTTATAACAATGACAGTCTTGAAACTGTTTAAAATATATGAAAATTTCCAATATTCCTAATCTCTTCTAAACCTTTCTGCATTTTTTGCCATCATCAGCAGTGCTGTGAAATTTTTAAAATAAATGAAGGAAAAAAATGTCATTGCTTCTCTTGATGGATAATATTCCTGTTTGCTTTTATTTTATCTCATAATATGTATCCCTATAATCTAAATAGAAATGCTTTTGTATTGCTAAATGCAACTGTAATTACAAAAGAATCTTTTATAATTTTCTACTTGTTCTTTTTTATCAGACAATTATTTGATGCCTGAATTATAGGCTATAAAAAGAAGTTAAAGTAGTTATGTCTAAGCTTTCTTACTTATTTAAAATTCTGTAATTCTAGAAAAAATAGCTAGCATATTTTGCAGCATAAAGTTATAGATGTACTTTAGTAAAGCTAAATTGATTATTAAGGAAAATAGTTACACATAAATTCTACATATTAGAACACTTTGTGGCTTTAAAAAAATGAAATTTCCCACTTACTAATACAGAGGGATGGTCAAATAGCTCAGTGGATTACATCGCCTACAAGCAGACTCAGAGGCCAGTGGTTCGATCCCCAGGCCTGTCCTGCTGGCCCTGCCCCTGGCACGCGCTGAGATAGCAATTGAAACTGGGCATGGTGGTGCATGCCTATAATCCCAGCTTTTGGGAGGCTGTAAACAGGCGAATCACTGAGTCTGATCTAGTACTGAGACCCTGAACACCCTGTAGACCCTTCCCTAAAATTAAAAATAATAAAATAAAATAATGATAATAATATGGAAAGGCCTCTAATATAAAGTGTTAAGTAAAAAGAAAAATAACATGATATGGAAGAGTGTGTAGAACAATGTTAGCCTCCATACTACATAAAGTGAAAATCATCAATTATTCTAAATTTACAAAAGACTATCCAAAAAAACCCTATTAAAAAATGACTGTCTAAGGTGGGAAGAAAATCAGAAAGGATCAGAGCAAGATTTTTGGTTGTTTTTGCAGTACCGGGGATTTAATTTGGGACCTTGCGCTTGCCAGGCAGGTGCTTAAGCCACTGAGCCATATCGCCAGTCCCCTGGAACAAGAATTTTAAAGGTATATATTTCAATTGATTTTGATATGTAGATGTATGACCTACTAAAAAGATTCCAGACATAAATGTTTTAGAACTCAAAGCTTTACTGGGTTCTTAAAAAGAATTTAAGGCAAGTTCAAGAATTTTATATAAATCCTGAAGAATATACTGATAACTTGTATTTCCAAAGACAACTTTCTAAATGGATCATAAAAGATTTTATAAATTTACATTTGCTATCTTTTGTGCCTCTTGGGAAGATGGAATAGTGCAACCAGGTGGCCCTGGCGGACGCTGACCACAGCAATAGCGACACCTGAACTTTCTTGACTACACACTCGGGGCTACACACTGCTGAAACTTCAGGTCCCTTGTGTCACGTAGTCCCCCAACAGCTTCATTTTGCAGATGAGGAAAAGGAGAATAGCATGGTGAGAACAACCCGCCCCAACAGGCGCTGACGTGAAGCGCTGTTGAGCTCCGCCCGCCCGTGCTTGTCTGGCTCCACATTCCCTACTGTAGTCAGGCTGGTAGAGCAACATCGGGCAGAAAGCCTCTCCCTTTCCTGCGGATTTTTCAACTTGCACGGATCCTCGCCTCCCGTTTCCATAACCTAACCGGCTTCCAGAGGCCTTGCATTTGACTGCAGAAGGATAGGACAAACTGAGGCACAAGGCAGCCTTCCAAGCAGCCTAGGAGCGGGTCAGACCTCAAAAAATTGCTAGTCTCGTATGCTTAGTTTTTTTCCTTCTTTATTTTCCTTTTTAATTTCTTACCAAGTATTCTAAACAACTACTTTGAAGATAACATTACATAATAAAACAGCCATTGTCAAATTCCTATTTTTTTATTGAAATTCTGTATCACTTCTAATGCTTTATTCTTTTTTTTTTTTTTACTATTTTTTTTTTTTTTTAAAAAAAAAAAAAAAAAAAAAAAAAAAGAAAAGAAATTTCAGAAGGCCCTTGCTAAAAGAGGATCATTTTCAGAAAGACTTAGATTCCTGTGGATTTGAGAATCTGTCTGGCATTATAATTACAAATACTAGCTCTGCATGTCTCATATCTATATCCCTAAGGTGTTCAAAAACCTTCTATGTCCAGAAGTTGTTTTAAAACACAGGTAGTAAAAGTCAACATTGATCTTTTCCCAGCTTTGTAGTCCATTATATATAAGGGTGCCATTTGAATGGACAGTTCTCCAGGACAAATGTTTATTACCACTGTCTCCAACTTATACATGGAGAAGCAAATTTAAAATATAAACTTTCTCTATTATGAAGAAGTTAAATTTTACATAAAACTGCTATTGCTAAACTTCTGTTAAAAGCATAGTAAGCAGGTTGCCAAAAAAAAAGTGAAATTATCATAATGACAATGTTAGAGGGATATTTTCTTGACTTGTCAAGAAAAAAATTTGTTGAACACAAATAATTTGATCATATTTCTAGTGAACAAGTTCTTGCTATTACTGATACTGTTTTTAAATACAAATGTCCTACTGCGGTCATGGCTACATTGAAGTAGTTTTGAATTAAGCAATCTGTAAGGTTTCTTCTATCCATAAGATCCTATGTATATATATATATATATATATATATATATATATATATATATATATATATATATATATAATATCCCCTAGGAAGCAGGTTGTTTTATTATGTCTACCTTAAAATTGAGCAAACCAAGGAATAGGAATAGACTTTTCCAAGATCATAAATTAGTAAGTAACAAAGATGAAACTGGAATTGGACTGAGAGATTGCACTCACTCCCTGAAACAGTGAAAGGGGGCAGGAAGTCTGGAGGCAGGAGAGAATTCAGGAAATAAGAGTTGAAATAAAAATAAACAGGAAAGAACTCTAAGGAAAACAGCAACTCTGAAATAGATCACATAAAGTCATTGTGCTTTGGGATATCATCAAGAGTAACTAGCTGATTCTAATGCTCAATTTGAAATTTTGTTGAAACAATTATACATTTAATGTATCTTGCTTAAAAATAATGCCAAGAGCCAGCCAGATAGCTCAGCAGATTAAAGCACCTGCTTAGGCAGATGCAAAGACCAGGATTCCATCTCCAGCACCACAAGCTGTACTGGCCTGGGACATGCTGGGCAATTGAGACTGGGCATGGTGGCTCGCACCTATAATCCCAGCACTTGAGAGGCTGAAAACAGGAAGATCACTACTAGGCTGATCTATGTAGTGAGACCCTGTACTAAATACATTAATAATAATAATAATAATAATAATAATAATAATGATGATGATGATGATGATGGTGCTAGTGTTGAACAATAAGATATGCCTATTTATGACTTCAATTTATTATGTTACATTTTTCTTCTATTTACTTATCTTGGGAGAGTGTGATTTTAATTATTGTGAAATGAGTTCTACTGTATGCTTTAAAAAGAAACATGATTGATTTTCAAAAAAGCATTACAAATAAGACTATATCCAGAGCGTAGAAAGCATAAAACTCTGGAAGTTTGACACTATTCTAAAAGCCCTCTCTAGTGGAAAATACCATTAAACAGGACCTTGCATTTTTTTAAAGATGGATGACTAAAATTTTTTCTAGTAGCAGCGATAAAGTATTTTATACAGTTCTGTCTAAATAGATATATCTAAGATTGACATATTTCTGCCTTCTTTTTCCTTGTTTTTTGCTAGTACACTTCATTTTTTGAGTTCAGCCATCATCTTGAGTCTGGGATGGACAAAGCATACGTTTACAGGTAACGTGGACGCAGACACGTAGAAGCGAGCAAAGGCAAACCATTTCAGACAACGTCTGGGAGAACGACCACCACTCTTCTCAGAAGAGTAGATCACTTCAGATTTGGAGTACATAAAATAAAAGGGCAAGTTCCAAAACAGGTCTAGTTATTTTGAGTGAAATAAAAGTATGAAAATCGTAACAGATTTCAAAACTCTGGACCTAAAAATAGGAGTTAGCCATTTCAGCCAAACACGTACAGATAAATGCACCCTTCTGCCAGTCGGCTTCTGCACTCTCTTGTGCCCGCTCACTCCCGGTCTACGTTTCCCTCACTCTGTGCTCCGAGGCTCCCTGCGCACAGACCCCTAGTCACAGCTCACTGTGGCATATGGTCCCACGGGCTTTTCAGGGTTACCCAGCTAAATCAATCCGGCATATTTCACAGCACTGAAAATGGAGAGGTGACCCTTGAGGCATGTCTTTCACAGACTCGACGCGCACCATCTGTGAGGAGAGAGACAGAATTTATTTACACTCTGTCACTCATAGTCACGGCACTGCAGCTAGACAGCAGGCGATGGCACCATCACTTTCCGCTGTGCTAATGAGAGGCAGCAGTTTGTAACGCTAAAGCTAGGAGGCTCAGAGGAGACTTAAAGGAAAAGAAAATGTTAGAATAGGTTGTGTTGGGCTGTGGGTATATAGCTCAGCGGCCCAGCAGTGCCTGCCTGGCAAGCACAGGGGCCTGAGCTGGATCCCCTGTTGCAAAACAAACAAACAAATAAATAAATGAACAAAATAGACTGGGCTGCAGGAACAACATGTGAATCCTGACTTTGATTTATTCTCTTGGGCAGAGTCATTCGAACAACTGGATATTTGCTCTTTATTCTGCACATTAATGCTTGTATTTATTACTGGGCTTCGAACTATGAAGGAATTGGCACAACAAAATGGGTGTACAATGGTGAAGGAAACAAGTGAGTTATAATTTGATTGATTCTCTTAATTTTATTTTATGAATGTTTTTTCTTTGGCTGGTTGATTGGGTGTTTTTTGGTTTGGTTTGGTTTGGTTTGGTTTGGTTTGGTTTGGTTTGGTTTTTTTAACAAGTATCTCAGACTCAGTGATCCTCCTGTTTGATGCTCCTGTTGTTATAGTCTCCCCAGCACTGGGTTTACAGGTGTGCGCCACCACTCCTGGTCTCAGTGGTCATCTCAGTGCACCCAGGGGTGTGACCAGTGTGGCATGTGGTGCCGGGGATTGAACCCTGCTCCCCAGTGTATGGATGTTAAATCTGCACTTTTTTCAAAACCCACATTTTTTTAATTGCTACAACCCATTCGTAGGTAGTAAAACTTCTTTAAGGAGTCCCTATGTTTTGAAGCTAAAGTGAATGTAGGTGTATAGAGCAGAAAATGTTAAGAGTCCTCTTGATTGACAGTAGAAGTGTGTGTGTGTGTGTGTGTGTGTGTGTGTGTGTGTGTGTGTGTGTGTGTTTTCCTTGGTTAGCCTGTGAAATGTATTTTTTTCAACCATGATCAAAAACATTTGGAAGTCTCCACTCTGGACAGCTCAGTAATAGGGTAACTTTTTAATAACTGAAATACTGATTGGTAGTAATAAAATATGTTAATTATTTAGAGGGCAGATGCAGCATCTAATTAGCTTATCACTGAAGGGTTTTATGGGTTTATAAGTCAGCTATACTACTAACTCAATTAAACACTGAGAATAACAAGAATCATAAATCAAACTTGACAATTAAGTGTGCAGGTCCTAAAAAGAAAGACCATTTGAAAAAATATCAAAGCATTAGAGTCACGACTTAATAAAGACAACTTGGTTTCTTTTATTTAGTAATGAAATTTTCTTTTGATAGATATAAGGACCTGTAGACACCTTAACTGTCTCCTGTAATGAAATGACACTGAGCATTTGATAAAGCAATGACCTAGATGGAAATCGGTATGTCCCAGCATTGCTTTGAAGGGCAACACAGTGCAACCTTAGGATAGAGAACAAGAGAGACAACAGATGGTGAAAATATCTCATCAAATTACACTACAAGGCTGAGTTGGATATGTGTAGGAACTAAATAACATTTTTTCAAACTTTTAGCCAGAACTGGTGTTATACAACTTCAAATCAGAAGAAGCCTAGATTTTGAAAACATATATACATGTAAAAAAGAACCCTCTCCAGAGAAGATTACAACAAAGCCTGTACTTTTGCAATTCAAAATTATTATTAAGCAATGCTCTTTATAATGTGAATTAACTTATACATGATTTAATTTGACATAAGTGATTTTTACAAGACATTCAGATAGCCAGTATTTTTATGACATATGCAACACCATGGCTAAAACTAAAGAATATTGATAATACCAAATGTTGGGATAAGATTGACAAGACCAATAGCTAGAATAAGTTGGAGGTATTGATACATGTTATACACTGTTGGCAAGAAGGTAGAATGGTGTAATCGTCTCAGGAACACATTGCCAGTCCTTTTCACAAATAAACATACACCTATTTTACAACTCAAAATTCCAAGCATAGAGAATTACCCAGGAGGAATTAAAACTGCACCATGAGAAAAAACTTGTACAAAAATATGCATAGAAGCTCTACTCAAAATAAACAAAATCTTGATAAGCAGTCTAGGTCACCACCCATAGATAAATAAACACACCGCAGCATGTACATGTAGTGGATATTATTAAGTAATATAAAGAAATAAATTGCTGATGCTCACCCAGGGTGAATAATTCTCAAAATCATTACACTGAGTGATATCGATTTTCCACAAAACCTACATTTATTATTTAATTTATCTGAAATTTCATAATGGACAAAACTGATCTATGGTAGGAAAAAAAATAACACTCATTGCCTTGGGGCATCTGATGACAAGGACTGAATAGGAAAAATCGAGAGAATTTTTTTGAATGATGGCAATATTCTTTATCTTGCTAGATATTTGAGTTACATAGATATATGAATTTCTCAAAAATTCATCTAATGATAAATGCTAATGATATACCAATAGCAAACTTTATATATATTAATAGTAAATATCCTAAAAGGAAATTGAGAAAATAATCTCATTACAGTAGGTTCAAAAAATAATATACTAAGAGATCCAAGACTTATACATAGAAAATGATAAACACAAATAAAAGTTATTGAAGAAGATACAAATAAATCAAAAGATAATGGGTCCATGAATTGGAAGAATTACTATTGTTAAAATGTTCAAATTATCCAAAAGGATTATACATTCAATTAAAACCATATCAAAACCCTAATAACATTTTATTTTAGAAATAAGAAAAGCAAACCAAACATTCATAGGAAACCAATAACACCCCAAATGACTAATGCAATTTTGAGCAAAAACAAGTTAAAATCATTACACTTCCACATTTCAAGGTATATTACAAAACTACAATAATCAAAGTAGTATAATACGGCACAAAACAGACATGGATGAACAAAACAAAACAGAGAGCCCAGAAATTAATCAACATGTACATGTTCAATGAGTCTTTCTCAAGGTTGCCAAGAATACACAAGGGGTACAATCTCTTCAATAAAGGCTTCTGGGCAAACTATGTATCCTCATGCAAAAGAACAAAATGGATCCTTATCATAGACCACACACACAGATCAACTGAAACAAAGGCTTACGTGTGATATCTAAAATGAAAAAACTCCCAGAAGACAACATAGAGAGAAAGCCTTCTAGCTTTAGCCTTGATGATGACCCCCAAAACACAGGCAACAAAAACAAAAATAGACAAGTGGATTTTGTGGTGGATTAATGAATGGTAATTTGAGTCAGAACGCCCAACCTGAGGGAGTCAGGGTGGTGCTGAGTGTAAAAACACCTGAAGATTATTGCTGGAGCATTATAAAAGAAGAATAAGAAAGGAAGATTGCTGCTGTTGATTTCCTAGGAGAGGCTTTGTTATGACTAGTCTTCCTAGTGTGAACTCAGTTTTTCCCCTCAGAGAAGGAGCTTGAGTCCTTGCTGCCACAGGACTGGCTGCTGTTCTCTTCAGAGAGGCACTGCTCTTCTCATTTAGCATGGCTTCCTGGCTCTGCTGCAGGCCCTCAGTTTTCTGGCACAGATCCTTCACCCTGCTGAGGCCACCTTTGTGGCCTTCTAACACAGGCTATTGGACTTTTCTTGTGCAGATCCTTGATAGGAACTTGTGTGAGACATTGCTGTGGGCTCCAGGCCATCTACTGGACTCTACAGTTCTCTGTTATAGACAGATCTCATGCACTTTTCTGCATTTGACATTATGGGTGAATATTCTAAGATGTTCCTATAAGTGTAGATGTCCTGTAGTAAATCTACACCCTTGAAAATCTTGACTACAATAGGTTTACATAATATTATAAAGCTTCTACACAACAGAGAAAGGAATAAAAAATAAAGAAAAAGGCAATTGGCCAAATCAGAGAAAACATTTCTGAACCTTGATTCTGTCATAGATTAATATCCAGAATATATAAGGTACCTTAACAGCTTAAAAGCAAAACAATTAATTGACAAAAAACATAAAAAGACATTTCTCAAAAGACATACAAATGGCTAATATGTAGCAGTATACTCAATATTATTCATCATCAGGGCAATACAAAGAAATTATGAGATATCACCTCATCCCACTTCAGATGTCTATAGTAAAAAAGACAAGGATGCAGAGAAACTGTTGGTGAGACTATAAACTAGTATAGTCAGTGCAGAAAACTGGGTGGCAGTTCCTCAAAAACTTTTTAAATTTTATCTTTTTTATTATAGCCATACTACCTAAGATGAGATATGTTGCTGTGGATTTTATTTAAATCTCCCTAATGGCTAGAAATACTGAACATTTTTTTCACATACTTGCTGTCCATTTGTATAGTTTTCTTAAAGAAGTATTTGTTCCAAGTATTTGCCCATTTGAATGAAATGATTTGTTTCTTATTTTGCTGTTGGGCTTTGTTTAGTCTTAAATTCCTTTTTTAACATTTTATTTTTTAATAATTGTATTGAGAAAAAAATAGCAATGAGACAGTTTCAAAACTGATTAGTATGACAGTTTCAATAATAAATACATTGCATATTGTTGTCCTAGTGGTTATTCATTGTACAAGATGCAGACATGATATCCTGTCCATAAACACTTTAAAAACAAATCTTTTTATTCATTGAATTAAGAGAATGTAGCTGTATATCTATCCTACCTATTTGTCTCAAATTACTTAAATGTTCACAAAGGAATAATTACTATTTTTACACTAATTTTTTAACTTTTATATCAAATGCTGCCTTATTGATTTAATTTGGAGATGCATATATTTGCATGTGTATGTGTGCATGATGCATGCCATCTATTATATATTAATAAACAGATAGTGTTTGTATTAAACCAGCCAGATAGAATCTCCTTGAAAAGATCTGCCTAGAATGTAGACGTTTTAGAGATGGACTCGCTTGACTAATTAAGCTAATCCTAGAAAATCAATATGAAGTCATCTAATTAAATTACAAATCTTACCTTTGGTTGTGCATGTCTAGTTGTAAGACATGATTGAGAAAAGAATCCCAAAATGAACCATAAAGCATCAGGGCAGAAAACTTCCAATTAACAGAGCAGACTATTTAACACAAAAGAAAAGGCTCAAGGCTAGCCCTGGCGATGTGGATAATCAATGCCAAAGTTTAGCATTTGATTCTTTCTTTCTAGTACCCACAAAGAAGAAAAGGAAAGAAAACAATTAATGTATTTGTTCTGTTGACACTACAATGAGAGGGAGAAAGGATCCCAAATTTAACAATGAATTGGTCTTTTAGAGAGAAAATCTCATTCTTGGGGAGTAGTGGGTTTAAAATTTTTCTACTTTTATTTTTTATTTTATTTTATTTTATTTTACAGTATCTGAGATTGAACTCAGGACTCTGTGCTTGCCAGCAAGGTGCTTATTCTACTGAGCTATCTCCCCAGCCCAAAGTTCCTAATTTTAAAGATAACCACACTTCCAAGGGCCTGTGACCAAAATAAATTAGCTTACATGAAATCATAAATTGAAATTTTTTTAAGTTAAGGTGCAATTTATAAAATTGTTTCTATTCTTCTTCAAAGTGGTTCTCTTTGGCATCAAGCTCATTGCAATACTAGTAAGTCCCGGGAAACTGGCTGAAAAGAAATTATTCAGTGGTAATATGTATATTCTCTTGGCAGACCGATTTCAAACTTTACCGAAGAGTGAGTTGTTTTTTCTGTTCTCATAACTAACATGTTAAAAAAAATTACACATCCTTGAAAAGATATTGAATTTGAATGAGCGATTGTTTTTAGATTTGTTTTTATTTGCATTTTGACTTCAATTTCAAATTATTTCATTTTTACACCTCAATTTTCTTACTATTTTAACATCTGAATATCATAAACTATAATAAACATTATATTATTCAAATATTAATACACAATTATCCACAGTGCTAAATGTTACAGATAATCTACTAGAACATGAAACACAAGCCTACACAGAAGGTTAAATATCACATGGTTTCCCTTATATGAGAGACGCAAAATATAGGTAATTGAAAGAGCAAACAAAATAAAAGAGAGGAGAAGAAGACAGAGAGGTAGACTTTTGGAAGCTAGAGGGATCCAAGGAAAGGAAGGAGAGGAGAAAAATGATCAAAATGTGAATGCACCAATTCCCCAATGTGAAAGTATCAAAAAAAAAAAAAAAAAACCAAAAAAAGACAAGGGAATATGAGAATAGTGAAGACAGAATTCTCTGACATTCTGCTTTTCTGTGTCTACCCTGGAAACTAGAACAGCTAGTTAGGACACACTACACCCATGAAATATAAAGTAACCTATGGAATAGGTCTATAAAATATCTGGAAATTATCTCTATATAAAGGATATTCTTGGGGCCCAGGAAATGGTTCAGTGGAATAAGCACTTCCCTGGCAAGCACAAGAGCCTGAGTTCAATCCCTGGTTCTGCAAAAAAAAAAAAAAAAAAAAAGGATATTTTTTAAAGGATTCATTGAGAAAGTCTGGACCAGGCTATATAATCAGAATTACATAGAGTATACCAAGTAATGTATTTACTCACATACAAAAGTTACAATTATGATTGTGACTATAAAATGGGGTTGTAATAGCAATTTCATTCATACCTATGACTTCATGTAACTCATAATTAGTGTAGATAAATAAATAGAGTATGCTTACATTTTTTTTCTGATCCTCTTCCTACCTGGGTTGCTAAGATTACAGTCTCTCCATTTTGCAATTGTTCATAGGCAAATCTTTATCAATTATATTTGTAAGCATATTTGGATTTATACAATACTAAATTTATAAGTAAATTAACTATTATATTTGAGAGTAATGTCTCTGTCAAGATAGAGCTCAGATTTCTGACTCTGCTATTGTTTGTTTATTCAGTAATAATACATTAATGAATAAGACAGAAAAGATATTTATTTGGTCTTTTGTTTTTTTTTTTTTTTGGTGCTACTGGCAATCGAACTCGAACCTTGCACTTGCCAAGCAGACACTTATGCCACTGAGCTATCTCCCCAGCCCAATCTGGTATATTTTCTGTTAGAAGAAACTGGATCTAAGCTATAAAAAATTATCAATCTATATAAATATACCTAATCTCTATAAAATTCATCACAAGTCATTTGTGGTAATTTAAAGATGGGCTCAAATTCTTTGATCATCCTCTGATTGAGAGATGGATTTCTCGCTCCTTAAATGGGAACTGGCCTTAGTGATTTATTTGTCAGGTAAACATGACAGGAAATTATAATGTTATAGAATGTCTGGGTTCCAGAAAATCTTTCAGCTATTTCCTAGGCTGCGCTGCATGAACCAGCTGCCACATGACTTCATCTAACCTGAGCCTACCATGTTATAGGAAAGCACAAATCAGTCATATGAAGAGACGGACTGGAAAGAGAGACAGTCAGTCAGGTCCCGTGGTTCTGTCTTTCCACATAGACTCAAAAATGTGAGGAAAGGTGCTACCTTAGGAATTCCAAGCAAATATAGAACAGAAGAGAGAGGAACCCACCCAACAGTGAGAGTCAAGGCCCCGGATGACTGGCCTCCATCCTATCTTCCCAAGTATTG
The DNA here is from genome assembly GCA_004027165.1 of Ctenomys sociabilis. Taxonomy (NCBI): domain Eukaryota; kingdom Metazoa; phylum Chordata; class Mammalia; order Rodentia; family Ctenomyidae; genus Ctenomys; species Ctenomys sociabilis. The sequence continues at coordinate 36,349 of PVKA01004506.1, forward strand.
CCAGGCATTCGAGTCCCCACAGATGCAGGCCCATTCTTAATGGATGGGTGAGTTTTTTCTGTTTCACACAAAGTGCTAACCTACAAAATTGTGAGCCTAATAATACAGTGATTGTTTCATACCACTAAATTTTGTGAACTTCTGCTAAGCACCCTCTGAGGGTATAATTCCTTCATCATTTTACAGTATCTATAAAGGTCACAGTAGTATAGTGTTTGCCACTGCTGCCTATGGAAACAAAACCTTGATGGGGAAAAAATTGTTATAATGTAGTAATAATCTATGTTTACAAACAAAATTGCATTTCAGTGATATAAAAAGGGGAAATATGTATCATCTCTTTTCACAGGTATCTGAGATGTTATTACTGGGCAGTTCGAAGTTTAATCACCATTGGAGGTCTTCCAGACCCACAAACTTTGTTTGAAATTGTTTTTCAACTCTTGAATTTCTTCTCTGGAGTTTTTGTATTCTCCAGCCTAATTGGTCAGGTAAGTGGAATCTGAGTTCCTAGATACAGTGTCTTCAGTTTTGAAAAGTTAACAACTTGATGGAGAAATTTTTTAATCTGTTTAATTCATTTTCTCCTCTTTCTTCCCCTATTCATTTTTCTCTCCTTTTTCTTCTCCTTTTACTACCTTTTATCTATTTTAATGAGGAAGATGTAACTGGTAAGCATTGCTTGTACGTTCTTAAACCATTAAGTTTATCAGAAGATCTTATTAGCAAAGATCTTAGTTTATACTTTCAGAGAAAGTTATTTCTAAGCTAGCATCCTCCTAGACACTTTCTAAAAACACATTATGATCTGCTTATTTAATTAAACTTATGAAATCACTGAGTTAAAAATCAACTAATTTCATTTAAACCAGAAACTTTAATATGGCATCTTAAACAATTAATAAAATCATTGCTTCACAGATGTTTATATAGTATTTTGTTTTATTCTCAAATGATTGCAATCTAGTAAGAAAAGAACACAAGTACATAAGTATCTATAACTCAAAATTGTTGGCATTTATAAGGAAAAGAACCTCAATTCCTTGTGAATTCCCAGATTCAGAAGAAACAAAATATTCAACAACCTAGAAATCATAAATCCTTGGGGAGGATTTTCCACACCACATGCTCAAGTAAACAAAAGCCATATGGAGAAGTCTCCTAGATGATACATTAGGCTAAGTCACAAAATTGTTTTTCCAAGAGAACTAATTGATTCCCACTCACCACATTGTCAGCACTATGAATGAAATTTATTTTTAAACTAAATTTAGTATAATGTGTTACCGCATTCAACACTCTCCAAAAATAGTCAAAACTCCAACAACCCAGGTATAGATATTAAGGGTCTGCTATACATGGAGTTTGAAAGCAATCTATTCTGAGTTGAGAAAAGGGAAGCTTCCCAGGAGATTTCATGGAACAAAATGCATTTGAAGTACCTTCAAAATTCAGGTTATACTCAATAATCATAGATAGAAAGTGCAATTGATTAGGAACGGTATACAAAATCACAAGACATACTAGGGAAAATGGAAATCATTATAGAATAACTCGAGTGAAGGACAGTAGTAAATAAGAGGTAAGTGTAAAGATTAGATATTTTAAGGGGAGGCTTTTGTCAAAGAAGATTAATTAAAATATGCTATGATTTGGAAAGGGTGATATTGACTTAAAATACAGGTTTACTATTATTTAGGTATGGAAAGACTAACAGGTGAGGGACAATTACAACTGGAAAGGTCACTTGTTACACTCACAGATCTCAGCAGGAGAAAGTTCACCACGCCACGAGGAGGGGTGGGCAAAACAAGGACCAGGGGATGAGCCACGAGGCAGAATGTTTAGTCAGAGAGTTAATGCAGGACCAGTTAAGAAGCTCTGGGGAGCAGGGCTGTCTCTGCTTGTCTGGCACTTGGCATGGGTTGGACAATGGCACAAATATAAGAGGACCTGATGAGAAGACTGGTGGGAACATGGGCTCTGGATTAGTTAGTTTAAAGAGAGATGCGCTCAAGAGAGCTGACCACAGCCTCCAGGAATTAACTAACCCTATGAGTGAGAAGTGTACTTCTAAGTAAGGAAGTGGCCAGACTGCAGCGCCTCAGATTCTGGGACATAAGAACATGGTTCATACAGATATCCAAGCATAGGGCCACTCCAGCCCAGTATGTCAGTGTCCTGGAGAGGGAGGCTGTAAAGCAAACTCCACTTAGAAAATGTTGAGATATTAGAAGACGAACATCAGACAGTTAAAAGCCTAAATATTAAATATCATAATCTTCATGACCAAGAACATTGTGACAGTGGCTACATTAGAAGCCAATTGGAGAGAAATTCAATTCAAATCAACTTGAATGTAAGCAGCAAAAATCACATTATTTTGTAATGTCTCATAAAATCAATATGAATTAGTGACATTACTGTCACTGTTTTCTCAGTTTTAGAGATGAGGAAACTCCAGGTTAAATAAGTTAAGAGGCATCTGACTATAATACTATGTGCTTGAGCTACCAGCACCCTGGGAGGCTGAGGTAGGAACTTCACAAGCTCAAGTCAAATCTAAGCAACTTAGCATCTTAGACCCTATCTCAAAACAAAAATAAAAACTTCTAGGAATACAATGTAGTGCAAGGTCCTGTACTCCATCTCCAGTACACAAAAAGAAATGAAGGAAAAAGAAAAAGAAATTGAGAGACATCCCAATTCATACACACAATTTGTGTGCTCATATAATAGAATTATACATAATATTGATAATGACAGCAAGTTTTACAAGTATTGAGTACCTACAATACCAATTTTTACAAGATTATGAGACAATGTGTATGTAGCACTAGTTAATTCTCTTGCTCCTCACAGTGTAATTTTTGGCCCAGTAGTACAAGGAGCACTTGAAAAATTCAGAACATGGGCTCTCCTTAAGGACTACTGTATCTAAACCTGCATTTTAACAAGAACAGCACATGACTCTCATGCCCATACGCGCTAGAGAATTGCTGCTGTGTATTACACATCTAGCTTTTTACTGAATTTGAGGTTCCCGTGGGAACAAGAAGCATCAAGTCACTAAAAATGTGGTGCTAGAGCACAGAAGAAAAGCATCAAAGCTAGAGGCAGAGCTGTGCTTTAAACTCTCATTGAATCAGATGTTGAGAAGGAAAATAGAAATAAAATTTTAAAAACCCAGGACAAAATTCCCATTCATTCAAAATCCCACACATAGTCATACCAGCTACTACAGCTATTTATCACTTTTTAATTCAAGTATTATATTCTCTAGTGCAATTCATAGAGCCTAACATTTTCTGATTCATACCTTCCTGGGCTTCCCTAGACAGAAATTCATCTTAGAATACAAATCTCTCTGGGTTCCTCTGCAACAAAGCCCATCATTGCTGGAAGATATCACACAGACAGCACAGACTGTCGCTGCTAATTCAGAAGCCTTCAACAGCAGTCAACACGGTTTAAATTGCCTTTTGTACGCAACTAACAGTCTATTTGATTTTTCAGGCTCTTTCTTTAATATCTTAAGCCTCCCGGATTTTGGTGATTGGATAAATCGGACCTCTGCCAAGAGCAGCATGATAAACAGGTTTCCAGGAATTGAGGTTGTAGAAGAATATTAGGAAGAGCCCGAAAGATAAACACAGTACACTGTCTGCACAGCCCCTCCTTACTAGGTGCTTTCAAAAATGTGTAAGCCCTGAAAATGTAAACTAAGGAAAGCATCAACAAAAAAGAGCATTATTTGAACTAAGTTCCAAAGAATCAGTAGTTTTCCCACAAGCAGAAAAAGCTCAGCAGCTACCAGAATAAATGAGCAAAGTCTTAGTGTGAAAGGAAGGCCCTGGTTTTCTTCACTATTATAAACCCACAGTCAAATCAAATTTACAACCAGTTGCTTCCCTCTGTGTGAGAAGAAGAATCGAGCAATATATCTTTTTTTGTGCTGAGACCTTAAAGATCAGCTTTTAACCTAGAGTGGGTTTTTATGGCTGAGTTATAAACATCCAAGAACTAAAACCTGACAATTCCTTAAGCACTGTCACAGCAGTGCATGAGGCTTCAGTAATTTCAGCACATTTCTGCTTCTACTGAGTACGATGCCTTAAGCATGATGAAATTTGATTGTATCTGTCTAAACAACACAGAGGGAGAACAGAGGTTGCAATTTCATGACGAATTGAGTCTACATAGCCAGGCACCCTGGATAGTCTGTGGAGGATGCTTTCAAAGTGAGGTTCACTAAGACAGGCTAGCTGTTTGATAAATAATTGCTTTATTTTTTATTACACATTCCTTTCAAACGCACAAGCCATGCTGTGTTTGTTGTTTTTTTTTTTAATATTGGCTCTCATTTTGCAGTGATGTCCAGGCATACAAAGAAGATAATGTTCAGTCATTTGTATTATATGGCCAAATCCTCAAAGCAATCTCATGTGGTACATATGACAAGTCTTCTTATTGTCCCTGTTTATCAGACATGATGTGATTTGCTTGATGTTACAGAAAGGGCTAAAGTAGGATCCAGCATCAATGTGTTTACACATCAAGGCATTAGAAGGGAATGCGTCAGAACGCTTAATTCAACTGGACTACTTTGCTTTCTCTGCTGGATAGAGAGTCACTGTATCTATGATTTTAGATGCGAGATGTAATTGGAGCAGCTACAGCCAATCAGAACAAGTTCCGGGTCTACATGGATCATACCACAGCTTACATGAACAAGAATTCCATTCCTCAAAGTGTGCAGAGTCGTGTTCGGACCTGGTTTGAATATACTTGGTACTCTCAAAGAATTCTGAGTAAGTGTAATGTATTATTAGTTAAATTCCTATCAGCCTTGTTATAAAATGAAAATTATGTAAGGTAGAAGCTGGATAAATTGGATATGGACAAAGGGGTGAAAAGGTATTAGAGGACCTTTAAAACATTAGCTGTATTCAGTGCAAGTGGATTCTAAGTATCACATACTTTGCTTCACACACACACACACACACACACACACAAATGCGGTCAGGACATGGAGTCAGCATGTGACTTGACTGGAACTCAGTCTTTCATCTGTTCTGCAAGCCTTCGCGCACTCTGTGACATCACCCTCCCTGCCTGAAGGACGGTACTCAAAGAACAGCAAACTTTTGGGACATTCTCATGTTGCTACAGGGCATACAGTTGCTTCTAGGAGACCCTTAATTGTTAATGGCATCATAGTATCGACTGATATTACTGACTGACAGTAATTAAATTCAACTTTTAGTTTGTTCTATAAATGTAGGAATTGGGCTGAGGAGATAGATCGACAGTCTAAGCACCTGCCTGACAAGCACAAAGACTTAGGTTCCACCCTTGGTACTGTGTGCCTGGCTGCCCCTGGAACCCTAGATGTTCCCTGCTGCCCTAAAAACGAGTGTGGTGGCACAGGCCAGTAATTCCAGTGTTGGGAGGCTGAGATGGTAAGATCTGTACAAGTCTGAGCTCCATAGCGAGACACTGTACCAAATAAATAATAAAAAGATTATAAAAGTAGGAATTATTGCCATTGGAAATTTTTAAAAAGTTATTGCATTCAGTGCAAAGACGAGATTCTCAAATCATAGATATTCCTAAGAACACTAGGACTCAAAAGAAACTAAAGGCTCACATAGGGAATCTCTTACCAAATGACTGAAACAAATTCTGAGATTCTGCAGCTACTTCCAGAGGGCATTGCCAGTATGGAAGGGCCCAGACAGGGGCAGCACTTTGCTCCTGTCCCCATTAGTAGCTACAGACAGCATTTTGACTCCTTGGCTTTTGGGTAACTAGAGATCAACAACTCTCAGACATAGAGAACTATGTTTTTGTATGAAGATGTTCATATTTAGAATTTATGAATTATAATAGCAATATAATAATTTTCTTTTCCATTTATATCTAAAATAATCAACACTCATACACCCAGGACATACCAGCCATTAAGAATAAGCAGTTTTCTTTATAAACAGCTTTGTCAGCCTGAAGGCCATCATTTAATTTACATGTAGAGAAATCTGTAATATATTCACATTCTTAATTGAGTTAATAAGTGCATAAATAGCAATGATTTGAATTTACTTGCTTAACACACTGATCCTTCAGATTCCACTCCCAGCTGGACCACCTACTAATTATGCACAATCAGTGAGCCACTTACTGCCTCTCTGGGCTTCCAAGCCTTTTGTTTTTCTTCTTTCTGCAAAGCAAAAATAAGAACACTTACCCTCTAGGTTGTCACAAGGGTCAAATAGGACGATGGGTATGACAGACTCCTGTCAGCTTTCAGAAGCCACCTGGTGCTCATTATCTGTCATTCTAGAATGTTAAGACTGGAGTCAACATAAGAAAACAGGAGCTAGATCCCTTCCTATACCAGCTCACTCATTAGCCTCCATCCCATGATCATTAAATTTCACATCTAAAGTTTCAGCAAGCACAATAATCTGGGGTTTTTCCAGGTGGCATCCGTAGCCAATGTACTTCATACCATTACAAGCATAGTAGTCCTATTGTGATAAGTAGGACGGTCTAATGGATGTAATGAAAATACAGAATTTGATGTATCTGTTTAGTTACATAAGTAGTTCGCATTTTATTTTGATATTTAAATTTTCAACTTACACGTTGGTGAGCTGGTGCATTAATAATTCTGTTTTGGGATTGGATGTGTTTACCTTTACAAAGATGAGTCTGATTTGCTTGAGAAGCTGCCAACTACAATGCAGTTAGCCCTTGCCATTGATATGAACTTCAACATCATCAGCAAAGTTGACTTGTTCAAGGTAAGTGCTTTTACAATTAAAGGAAAGGCACCTTATTGATTCCCTGAAAAAGATCTGAGCTCTTGCTTTACATAGAATTTATGATTCTTATTTTTATTATGCTTTGACAAAGTCAGAATAACCTGGAGAATTTATGATAGTCAAATATACTTCAGGTCTCTCCTTTAGAAGGCTCTCTCTCCTAATTGTTGTCAAAGTAAAGTTCTTCAGATTTGTCTTGCATTAATTTAAATATAATTAAAATCCATAACTCTATCTCTTTGCTAATAAGTACATCTCCCTCAAATATGCATTAGCAATGTATGATAAATCAGACCCCAGATTAGCTCTGGATTGGCCTGACAAGGCATCATGCCTAACCGCATGTATCACAAACACTTTGGATCTAGACTTTTAAGATGGCCAAATATAAATTTGGAGATTTCCTAGAAGAACTTATACAGCAAAGGACTTTCTAGCTTGGTTATTTTTAATTGTACTACTCTTATATTTAGCTACTATACTACACACAAGGAGCAGGCTAATGAAGGACCATGTAGACTGTAATATAGACTCTGAATAAGATGTATTCTGGCCCATGAAAGTACTGAAGCTTTTGTGCAGAAAATGGTCTATTTGTGACTAGTTTGAAAAAGATCATTTTTCCTTCTGGGTGGGGCTAGACCTTAGGAAGAAATTATGGAAGACAGAAAGACAAATGGATGTGATGCTCACCGGCTGCAGCAGGGATGACAGTGACCAGACCCAGCATAGTAGAAACAGAGCTTTCACAGAGAGCTAAATACCAGCATACTCCACAAAAAGCCTAAACATTTTCTATTTGATTGGAAGAAGAGGATGGGACAAAAAGGGACTAAGCATGACTCCAAGGATTTTGACCTGGACAATGGGAAGATCAAACTTATTATTTACAAAATGGTACTTACTGTTTACAAAATTTTGGAGTATGTGGATTGAGAGAAGTAGAGACTAACCCTATTATGGATTTAAAAAGGGAGTTCCTTCAGGCCAAAATTCATGTTGCAGTTCTGTTCCCAATGCATCAGTATTATGATTAATTCATAATGGCTCTGACTTCATAAATGTGATGAACGTGCTTATAAAATGGCCAAGGTCAGAGGAATGCTCTTCCATCATGTGAGGACATAGTGTTAGCCTTCAGAGAAGGATGTAGCAGCAAGCTGCATCTTGGGAGGGAGAGTGGCGTCTACTGAACACCAAACCTGTTGGCACCCTGAAATTAGACTTCATAACTGCTGGAAATATGAGAAACAAATTTCTATTTTTTGCAAATTTCCCACCTTTGATTTTGTATTTAGAGAAGCACAAAAAATAACAGCCCAAGCTAGATATATTAGTTTGATATGACTGCTATGCCTCCAGATGGAAACGTGATTAATCTCCTATGATTAATTCGAGTTGAGAGATGTCCAAACCAGGATAATAAATTTGGACCTATGAGCAATTTTAAGTCCTGATATTCAAGGTGATCACCTAGAACACAAGTGTACACAGGAAAGAAAATGTAATTCACATAGAACCACAGGCCTTGGAAACACATAGTCAGTACTACTGGGAGCAAAATGAAGAAGCACAAACTGTGTGTCAGAATGGGTAGTCAGGGTCCATACCAGTGTTGAAGAGAGTCAGTCCCAATTGCTGACTCTTAGGATACAAAATTAGGTCCACACTCTAAGGCTCTCTTCTTTGCTATATCTTGGTGTGGATTTCCATCAAGATTTTGATGGAAGCAAGCTGGACATGGTGCCCACCTGCACTGCCAGCACAAAGAAGGCTGAGGCAAGAGGAGTGCCACAAGTTTGAGAGCAGCCAGAGGTTCACCATGAGTTTAAGATGAGACCTTGTCTAAAAAACATAGTGAGTTTAAGGTGAGACCCTGTCTAAAAAAATAAAAAGGATTTTGATAAAGTATAAAATGTGTGAAACATGAGATACATAACACAAAGTAGAAAGGAACAAATATGCTAGTTACAAAATTGTAAATTAACTGAATATTGAATGCAGTAAGCAAAGCCAACAAGATTACATTGTAGTAAATATAAAATTCTGAACTTAGTCCAAAAGGAAGATAAGTAGGTAGGCAGGGATGAGAGAGAGAGAGAGGAAGAGAGAAAAGCACAATTTTGTTTTATGACAACTCCTTCTAGACCTGGTTTCACATTGCATGAGTCAACAGTTATATCTGAAACTGCCCTAAATTTTAACATTATATTGATTTTCTTGACCATTAAAACCACTAGATTAACATCACACTGCAAATATCTAGTTTTAAGAAAGATGGCGACACATCTGGATAACTTCCAGCAAAGGGAATGACAGTAGGGTTGAATGTGGCCTAAGAAGATAATAAAAAGAAGAGCTTATAAAAGTCTTTTGTGGTGACAGAAAGCAGGTCTATTGAGTCTAACAGAGAGTAGAGGTAGGACTGTTGACTAAGAAAAGGTGTAATGAAGTTGTGGGCTGAGGGAAATGTATCATTTCTTTCTAGGGAAGGTACACAACCACCTGCATTTGTCAAGCTGATCCAATAGTCTCTTAGGATCTGTCTGTGTATTTCACTGTATGTAAGTTATGCTTCCATTTAAAAAAGGAGGAGCAGGAGATAAAACAGGAAAAGAAACCACAGGAGGAGAAAGTCAGGTCCCCAATGAAAATGTGTAGATACTGAGGAAGCTAAGTGTAGGAAAACAAAAAATAACTCAAAGGCAGCAGAAGTTTCACACACCAAAGTTTGTGATATGCAAAAGGAATTTGATTAGCTTTATATATTGTTCAGCAAAGCAGTGCTGCATGTAAACTCTGTCTCTGGGATGCAGGCGAGTCTACTGGAGTATGCCTTCTGGGAAAACAAGCCTGTGTCCCATCTGCATCTGCAGTGACAGCACAGATTCTAACCCAGAGCTGCTACTTAGCAAAAGCCTTAGAAAGAAAGACAGGAGGTAGAGGAGGGGAGTGGATACACTAGCACTGATTCTTGAGTGCTTCCCCAGAGCCACTGCAGTTCCCCCACAGTGGAAGCCCCTGCTGAAACAGAAAGCCTTGCAGACGCTGCAAGTAGAGCTTTCTGATCTCCTACCAGGGAGACTAAAGAGAGGATGTGTACAGCGATTAACAGAGGTATGTAGACAAATGATTTTTACACTGAAGGTTTTCACCCACCAGGGGTTATGAACCCACCTGAGGGGGCCACCGTTAGCAGATAATATATAAGACAAAGCATCAGAATACCTCACACATGAGTATGCACAGGTATCGCAAATTCTCTGGTTATATTATTTTAGAACGTACACATATGTCCTTATGTTGCCTTAGGCCCATTGAAATTATATATGTTATATACTATAGGAAAAAAATGTAAGAAAACTAGATTAACAGTGCTTTAAAATGTCATAACATTCCTTCTTCCTTCATATCTAATTTAACTGGCAATAAGTAACAGTAATTAGCATTTTTCCCAAAGGAAAAAAAAATACTTTAAATACCAATGACTTTTATTGGATTATTCCAACTAGGAAAGTTACCGGCTTTTCAACTCAGTTTTTCCTTTTCTTTTATGTATTTTGGAAATCCATCAAATAGCAGCAGCTGATTGAGGGGGGAAAAGCTTCAGTCTGCACATCCTGCTTGCACATAAACTTACATTCTTTCCTGGCATTTTCATTACAGATGCAGTTCTTTCTAGAAAGAACCCATTTCCATTTCCATTTCTGTCCAATGAAAGTGACTTTTTCCCTGAAGTCAAATGAAGTAGAAAATAAGTAGATATGCAGTCTTTCTAAATTTATTTTCTTGGAGACAGTCTTAGCAGTTTATACAAATTTGTTATTTTTTTAAGGAGGAAATAGAGTGAATCATGATTGCACCCCTACACCTTATAACTTATATCAAATTGATTCTTACACCGTTCTATTCCATCCATCCCTTCAATTCACTGCAAGCTGCTTTGTTCCCAGAGAGCAGAGTGGAAGGAGGAATATTCAGGATACCAATGCCCCGAAGAACTAGTGAGAGCCTGCAGAATGAAAAGCTAGACATGAATGGAGTATCCAAGCAAGACCTATCATTATTTTTTTTTATTAATTTTAATGAGACAGATGTAGCAATGAAACAGTTTCAAAACAGGTTAGTTACAATAATCAATGCATTGCATATCTTTAGAAGGCTTTGTGACAATGGAAGTCTTTAGAATGACGTTGAGGGAGTGACAACCAAAGATGAATGTAGAGACCAATGGAAGCCCGGCTGTGGAGGGTGGCCTCATTGGCATGGTGTAAATGTGAAGTGTTGCCCAAAGACGCGCATTGAAGACTGGCTTCCCAATGCAGCAGTGTTCTTAGGTGGTGCTCTCAGAAGGGAATTAGCTCATGGGTTGCTGACCTCTGCTGCGCTGGTGAGCTACATGTGCAATTAGAAGGCGAGTACTGGCAAGAGGAAGTGGGCTGCCGGGAGGACGACTTTGAAGGGTACAGCTTTTCTCTCACTTTTTCTGTCCCCCTGATTCCAACTGTGTTAAAACTACAGCTTTTCTCTCTACCATGCCCCTTGCCGTAGTATCTATGCCAGGGAGCCAGCGGACCATTCTAAAACCATGAGCCAAAATAAACCTGGGCGATTTAAGTTGCCTGTGTCTGCTATTTTACCCAAGTAATGGAAATGCTGACTACTACAATCATCCTGCAGTCAAAGGGAGCTATGAAGGGAAGAAATGGACAGGGTATATTTTAGTTTCACAAAGGCAAAGAGTGTACCACATTAAAGAGAGCAGAATAACCATGGATACAAGGAAGAGTGATTGTCAACTATACCTGGAAATTTCCCTGCAAAGAAATTTTCCATATCTTTAAAAGGCAAGCAGGGAAATGAAGAACAGAGAGACTACGAGATCCAGCACCAAGACTAGACAAGCTGCCAGGCACTATATATCCTTCAGGACTTCAGGACAGGGTTTGATATAAGATATTGATAATTGGTTAAACTCACAAATGCTTATGTTAGTACCCAAAGGAATATATTAGGTCTATGTTAGGCCTTAAGTCAAAAATTTGACAACTATCCTCCATCTTATAAATATGAGAATGAATATAGATCTAGTGCAAAATATTAGCAACAGAGAATGACTCAAAGGCAAATAAACTTCCTTCACTTTTTCAAAAATCTTTGGCTTTGGGACCAAGGAGATGGCTCAGTGGAATAAGCACTTCTTTGACAAGCACAAGGGCCTGAGTTCAATTCCTAGTTCCTCAAAAAGAAATCTTTGGCTTTATTTTTAAATTTTATATTCCAATTAGCCCTCGTTGTACAAGTGCGCTTATATGCTTATCCTTTCAGCCTGGCAAAATTTGTTTATTAGGGGAATGGCAAATAAAATGATGCATAGGAAAAAGTAATGTAACATCAATTTATATTCATCAAGTCTCATAGGGACCACCTTATAGGAAAGTCCTCCATACTATCCATTATGCTTTCATTGTAACAATACTGTCACCTTATACCTCTGGGTACAGTACTTGTATCCTGTCCAGGTACTCTGTGGAATGAAATTAAGTAAAAGTGAGAATCCAAACTGCTTTGGATTCTGGATTTTATAGTAGATATGTCATATATTTGTGAAAATAATAATAGTTGCTATTTATTGACTGTGTGCTAGTTTCCACACTGTACTAACTGTTTCACTCATTTTGCCATTAATTCTCATGCTCTTGTTAGAGGCTAACTCATGTCCTCTCAAAACTCAAATGTTGAAGCTCCAAACCCATGGAACCTCAAAATAAGACAGTATTTGGAGATAATGCCTGTATAGAGATGTTGAAAACAATCCTGTGGGGTGGATCCTGATCCAGCCTGACTCTATCATAAAGCAAGCAAACTGGATGTGCAAATCATCAAGGCAGGGTGTGAAGAGGTCAGGCTATTCGAGGACACAATGAGAAGGCAGCTTTCTGCAAATGGAAAGAAGCGATCTCAGGAGAAACCAAAAGCCCAACATCTTGATCTGAGACTTCTAACTAAACGAGCTTTGAGAAAATTATTTTTCTTGTTTAAACTACAGTCTTGTTATGGCAGTTCTAGAAAAGTTATGGCACTTCTAACAAAAGTTTTGTCACTGTCCTCATTTTACAGCTTAACTGACTGAGTTCATGCTGTAAGCAGTGGACAGAGTATGAGCACAGGCCTTATTATAACACAGTTTGGGCATTTAACCCCTATAGAATGCTACATGCTTGGTTCCCTCCCAATCCTATGTGGTAAACTGATGAATGTATCAGCTGGTTTTCTTCACAGGGACAGAATACATCAGATAATCAGTGTAATAGGAGGAAAGCTTTGTTTTCAGTCTATGTTGCTTGATTGTGCTTTTTTTAAAAATTTTATTGAGAAACAAATAGGAATGAGACAGTTTCAAAACTGATTAATAGGACAGTTTCAATAATTAATACATTGTTATCTTCTTAGTGGTTACCCACAGTACAAGAAGCAGACAGGACATCCTATCCAGATACTATTAGTACAAATCTTTCTTCTCATTGAAGTAAGAGAAAGTAGCTGTACATCTAGCCTAACTATTCTGTATAAACAAATACAGAATGGTCCTTCCTATGTATCCCTTTTTTGTTTGTTTGTTTGTTTGTTTAATCCTGTCAGAGATGGGCATTCCATTGGTGTCTAAATACTACAGGTGCGTGAATTCAGCAAAACAATCCAACACAGTCCAGCAGTCCACTGACTGTGCTGTTTTGGTCTTAGAGAGGCACCATACCTTAAGGCAAGAGCATGAGAGAGGATGCTTGTTCACTTCAGGCAGGCAGGAAGCAAAGAAAAAGAAAGGGTGGGGGCAGGGTACTCACATTCTCTCCAAGGGTGTGCCCCCAATGACCTAACTTCCTCCCAAGAGGCTCTACCCACTAAAGCTGTCCAATACCACAGCAGACTGGCAACCACGCCACTGGAGGACATAGGCCACGAGAAGACATGTCACCCCCAAATGATAGCAGTGGGACACCAAGAGAATTTTCAGTACCATCAGAAATTGTTTAAAATTATCCATCTTTGGCCATTTTCATAGGCTTCAATTTGGCACATTCACACATACTTTTCCATTCTCCGACCAAAATAAGATCTTGGATTTTATGTATTTTCCCCTGTTAATCAAATCACATAGAATTAGAGTCACAGATTTTCACTAAAATGTTGCTTCAATCAGTTGTGGCTAATAATAAGGTTTTCTGGCTCAAACTTGGGTGATCAGCATCTTAAGATACCTAAAAGATGGAGGGTCACATTGCTTTTTTGTATTTTTTTAGTTTTTCACAAAATGGTTCCTTTGCCTCACAGATTTCATGTTATTTTGGACCCAAACACAAATATTAAACGAATAAGAAGCGATTTATTTCTATGAGACTGGACAATCTCACTACCTTCTGATAGCTTATTATTCTGATTTTGATTTTAAAATACATTTTATCCAAATAAATGCTAGAGAAATCGCACTCCGCTGCCAACTAAATTACCAGAAATAGAAAATTGAATGAAAGCTCTGTCGCACCACCTAGTGGCTATTTCAAAATCGCACTCTAGAGACAAAGAGAACCTGCTCAACAGAAGGAAAGGGACCCAGACCGCGAAAGCAGAAGGTGGGCTCTGCCTGGCTTCCTTCGTGGAAGGCGGCCTGTTCTGTGCAGAACTCGTTAGTCCTGAGCACGGCACCGCTCTGCGATCGGTGACTCATTGGTTATGATTATGGAGCAAACAGTGCCTGGAAGGATGAGGAGGAACTGTCTGCGTGCGAGGGACTGAGAGCCAGGGACAGGGTGCGCACCGTGGCAGCTCGGATCCCGGCACTGGGGCTCTGCTCCACCGGCTGTGCCTCGGCTGCATGTGTGTCCGGGCCTCCAGTCAGCGCTCAGCGAAGCTATGAATTGTTTTCATCAGCTCTTCTTTTTGCCACAGTGGTAACAATATTAAAGCACTATTGCTGGGATTCTTAGATTATAAGAATGAGATTATAACCTAGGTGAGCATAACCACTCAACGACGCAGCTTGAGCAGTGCGTGAGGCGCTGAGCTGGGCAGTCGCGGTCCCTGGAGTTACAACATACGTACTGTTGCAGTAGTTTATTTCCTTCGCTGGTGGACACAGCAGAGGAAGCACCGTCAGTCTCCCTTCTGACTGCCGTCATGTCTAAGTCAGAGTCGCCCAAGGAGCCGAACAGCTAGGGAAGCTCTTCATCGGAGGGCTGAGCTTTGAAACAATGGAGGAGAGAGTCTGAGGAGCCGTTCTGAGCAATAGGGAACACCCACAGACTGCGTGGTAACAAGAGACCCCAGCACGAGCGTTCCAGCTTAGGGTTTGTCACATCCATACTGCATAAGGGTCGAGTGGTTCAAACACATAAATTTCTTACATCAGTATCTGGCACGCGGGAAGTCCTAGGTGTCATTACTATTAGTAACTGAGAAGTAAGAGTGAAGCAAGCATGGGGGAGTGTCCACACAGGTGACCTCAGGCTCTTCGTTCAATCATGCTTGCTCAGGGATATAAATAAAATTCAGCCTTGTGTTGCCATCCAACGCATGATTTTCCACTTTGAACATGTGAAATTCTGTTTTAAAAAGGATTGTCAGGGACTGATGAGATAGCTCAGAGATATAAGCACTCACTTGGCAAGCACAAGGACCTGAGTTCAATCCCTGACCCCACATGCCATGCAGTCTCACTTGTGTGGGCTCCCACCGTGCAGCCCCTGAACTGGGTGTGGTGGCACACCCCTGTAATCCCAGCACTCCAGAGGCTGAGCCTCGAGTATCTCTGCAAGTTCAAGACCAATCTAGGGGCTACAGAAGTGAACACACCAGACTAACTACATAGTGAGACCCTGTCTCAAAAAAAGGGGGGGACTACCCGCTTTGGCCCCCCTCCTGTCCTCTTGGACAGGAGCTTTCTTTCCCTCAATAAATCTATTCTGCTCATAAATATATATATATATATATATATATATATATATATATATATATATATATATATATATATATAGTCAGTTCTCCAAAAAAAAAAAATCAATGGAGATATTTTTCACTAGTGTTTGCAAACAGTGTAGGGTTAGTTCTGATATAATTCAGATCTCCATATCGGTAATCCATGACATCATGGATTACCGATATGGAGATTGCAAAGTAATTATCACATTTGGCTTCGCTGCTCCCAACAGTACATATAAGTTGCATCCCTGGAATGGCCAAAGGCATGGAAACTTGAGTACAGAATTCCCCATAGGAGATACACCATTACCTGCCCATCGTGGTAATGGTGCTGAAGATGGAGTAGAACATTTCCCTTTGTAAGGAACAAAGCTGAACTGGGAAAAGCCCTGAATACTACTGCTTACATCTGTGGGCAAACTTAAACCCACATGAATTATAAACAACTGATAATGTCTTAAATTTGTTTCAAAGAAAGAAAAGATGAGCCTAGAAATGAATAAAACCTATAGGACTATAAGGGTTAGTGTCCTAGTGATGCATTTTTTTTTTTACCAATTTTACAATTCAGAGTTTTTCATTGTCAAAAAAAGTTTCCTGGAAAGAGCCATAATCCTCTAACCTATAGGCCATGCTCTGAATAAGAGTAGGATTTCTCACACTCCATGGAAATCTCCAGACCCTTGGGCTGGGAATATAGTGCAGTGGGACAAGTGCCTGCCTGGCAAGTCCAAGGCCCTGAGCTTGTTTCCCAGGACCAAAAAAACAAAAGTAAATGAAATCTCCAGACTCTTTATTCAAATATGTAACACATTTTTTGTACAGCACGGAATCTCCCACTGTCCAAAATAATTTCTAACATCTCTGTTCTGTATATCAGCCTACATTTATTTAATACCTAGCATGTCTTAAATCCTGGTGCAATTCTAGGGATACAGCAAAGAACGACACACACTTTGCCCTCAAGTTGCTTAGGACGTAGATGAAATACATGGCCTGATTGATGTACATGGGACCTAAAGGAAGGTCAGGACACTTTCTGAGAGTTCTAGCCTTCACCTAGCAGCCAGAACTGACAATGATATCTTCATTAATGCAAAGCATCACAGGCATTGAAAAAATTAAACAGGCGAAGTTTGCAAAAGGGTGAATTTCAGTACAGATGTCCCATCTTAACAAAATGCCAGTGTTGATGCTTACACGGGTGCTTTTTCCTTATAGAAAAGGGGACATTTGTGAAACAATGTCGGTGCCCTGAATTTCTACAAAAGCAGAACGATTCCTAACAACTTCTACTGATTAAATGAAACTGAATCACCCAGTAGACAAGCTGACCTCAGGATGCACTTCTTTTAATTATATGATAGTGGAATCAAGTCAAGAAGATAACCATTCTTATGAGAAAAAAGGTACTAGTTCCCAAACAATTGTCAAAACAGGATGCTTTCATAATGAAGCTTTATCACACTCAACCTAAATCCAGACAAGAAGGATTTAGTCCTAAGTCACAGCTGCACAAAGCCAGAAGTATCTTTCCATAAAGTAATTATTAGGAGACAGTCCCTTGACTGAGGAAACAAATTCTAGATTTTTATTAAATATAGCTGCTGTGTTCTGTTTGTATGATTTAATTCATGTGCTATGCAAATGCTTTGATAAGAAGTCCCATTTAGAATAGTTCAGATGCTTTTCCTCTCAGAAAATCCAAGCTATGAGCTGAAAGCTACCTGTGGAGAGCAGCATGTATTCCTACTACAAAGGGAGCCGATCATTTGCTTATCTAGTAGGGCTTATCCCCTGGGTTGGGACCTTACACCATTGGTTTGGACTTCTTTCTTAGTACTTGCAGTCAGTGCCCTCAGCTGAAGGGGAGAGGAGGAAGGATGAAATGCATTGTTGCACACAGATGCATTTGGGCTTCTATTAAATATTTTTAATTAATAAAAACTAAAATTCAAGTCTCACCCGCTTCCTCCACACTCACTTCCTTCCTCCCTCCCAAAGATGCCCACTAACCTAACTTGGTTTTCAATAATGTCTTTTCAATGACCGTTTCTATAATTTTACTTCTGTCTATATAAATAGCAGGAAGTATTTTGTTGTTGTTCATTTTGTAATATACTGAATATATTCCATAACTTGTTTTGTTTAGACCATATCATTGTAGTTTAATTATAAAGATATATATTTATATTCATTTATATATTTCATTGTAGCCACTGCATAATATTCTAACCTACAAATGCTCAACATTTTTTCTTTGTATTGGCTTTATTTTTTTCCATTTTTTTAATATTAAAAAACAATACAGAACTCCCCTTTAGTAACAGGAGACACATTCCATGAACCCCCCCCAGACGTTTACAATCCAAAAATTGAATACCTTTTCTCCCTTATGTAAACACCACACACAGTGGCTGTAAGTTATGCATTATGAGGTGCATTTCATTCTTACCTTACACCTTAGCAAATGCAATGTATAATTTTTTCTTTCCATAAACTGAAAATATTCACCTATTGGCATGATGGAAGCACTTAGGACTTCTTGCTTGGATAACTGAATTGCCAAAATGGCTTGCATTTTGGAAACATTAAGTAAAAGTTATTTGAATGCAGGGTTACCACAATAGTAGATCAGAGAACTGAGACAGCTGCTAAGTACCTCGCAGGCAAGTAGCGCACATAGCATGGATATTCAGGGTAAAAGGCTAATTCATATTCTGGGCAGGAGAGAATTAGGCAACACAAGCTTTCCACCTACTATTCAAAATAATGTGCAATTTAAACTTAAGAATTGTCCAGCCAAATAGTACAGTGGATAAAGCAAGATCTATACAACAAAAAATGTAACTTTTGTATCTGATGAAGTCAGCCAAGCCCCCTGAGGGTTTATCCTGTAACTCTGTACCTCACTTTGTAGATCCTTTGTCAGTGTCAGCCATGTAGATGAGTCATGGCCATTGCTTGACCAATTTGCTCTCTGTGAAATCCTGAGAGAAAGTTTTCTCTCCATGTGACTCTCCTTGCTTCTTGTACTATGGATAACCACTAGGAAGATAACAATGTAAAAAATATTAATTATTGAAACTGTACTATAATCTGCTCTAATAGTGCTTGTAAATAGAATATCATGTCTGCACCTTACACAACAAATAATCACTAAGAAAACAATATGCAATGTATTAATTGTTGAATGTGTTCTACTAATTTCAAAAAAAAAAGTACAATTTAAAAGAAAAAAGAACAAATAGCTCAGTGGATTAAAGCACCTACTTAAACAGGCGCAGCAGCTGTGGTTTGATCCGTGGAGCACCATGCCAGCCCTGCCCCCAGAAATGCAGAGATGGTGACTGAGACTGGGCATGGTGACACACACCTGTAATTCCAACTCTTAGGAGGCTGAACACAGGTGAATCACTACGAGTCCAATCTACGTAGTGAAACCTTGTAGACCCTGTAGGCCCTGTGCTAAAATACAAAATAAATAAATAAACTTAGGAATTGTTCATTTCTCTAATTTTTCATTTATTTCAGACCATTGCTAACTACAAGTAACACTGGAAAACAAAACTATGGACAAGGGGAGACGCCTGTACTGCCACATTGTTGTGATGCCCTCTAACTTGATGTTGGGTTATCTCTCCGGAGAGTGACAGGGTTACAGGGGAGGTGGCTGTACATTTTTAGAATGTGTCGTAGGATGTTTCTTTCTTCTGGGCAACAGCCTAAAATATTGGGCTCTGCCTAGAGGTCTTTTCTACAGGAGACTGTTTTATATTGTCAGGCACCCAGTGTTCCTTGTTGGACCTGTGTCCAGTTTATAGCTACAAAAGTAGTCATTCGTTAGGAAAAGCCTAAATTGGAAAAATACTGGGTTAGCGTCGGATGTGCTCGTCATATGAGACCGAGGCAGCACAACAGAACACCGCAAATCACAAAAGCAGCACTACTATTTATGGATCCCAGAGAAGTGGCGGCAGGCAGCTCAGGGGTCTTAGGAGCAACGGAGCGGGGCAGCTCCCCTGTTCTTCCCCTTCATTCAGCCCGTGGTGAATCAAGAAGGCAGAGAATGAGGGAGAACTGTGAGCGCATCCAGTTATGGAGCCCAGGAGTTATCGAGGCAAGTTTTCACAGGGATTCTAATACTTGGGTTCTAACAAGCCAGTAAGGATCCCACAGCATCACACAGTGAGTCCACGATCACATGTCCATGTGGGGTGGGAAGGTTGGGGGAGCCACAAGTAGAGCGGGTTTTATCTAGCTGTCCAGCGAGGAAATGGACAGGAGGTAGTAGTGTGAGGTAGACAATTTGATCAACTTGTGACACTGATAGGAGAACAGGAACTGAAACCACCAAGGGTCACTACCCCTGGCTTCTGGTCTGAGAAGGTGAACATATATTCAAAATGGATAACAAGGCCACACAATATTACACAAATTTACTGCACACACATATTCGTGTGAGTGCACAAAATCAGAATTACTGCCGAGGGCAACATTTAAAGTCAGTAATTCCTATGAATACAATTAATACAGTCGTAAATTTTTATCACACTGCATTCCTGAAAAGTGTCCAAGGAATGAAAATATTCTCTTAACCTGCAAAGTACAATAAAGAATAGAAAAGCTGATGTCTGAAACGCAATTGGATAAATACTAAAAAAAATTTTTGCAGGTTTTCTACAACTGATGATTTGCTATGCAAATCTTCTCCTTGGACATAAACAATTGAGAGCTAAGTTCACTGCAGTGTTTCCAGACAAGCATCACAACTTCTCTGTATCTCCAGATTTTTGCATCTAGAACTCAAAGAACTCAGATCTAAGATATTAGCAAAAAATTTTGTCTGTACCGAACATGTCCAAACTTTTCTTTCGTAATCATTTCCTAAACAACACAAAAATATTTACACTGTAGAAAATACTATAAGGAACTTAGATATGATTGAAAGTATACAGGGAGATGTACCTAGGATATATGAAAATATGGTGCATTTTATGTCAGAGACTTGAACATTCACCAATTTTGACATCTGTCAGGATCCATGAACCAATTTCCCACTGATACAGAGGAAGTGACAGCTGTGAATTATGCTCAAGAACTTCCAAGTATATTTCTAGTGGGCTTCTTAAAACATCAGAAACACTGAATTTCTTAGAGAACAAGATCTCAAAGATCCATGAGATCCATGCAATGCTTGCGGTTTTTTTTTCCCTAGGTGGGTTTCACATGACCAGAATGCCTACTTCTAAAATGAAACAATTCTGAAATGATAGCAACATTTAAAGAACTTGAAGTGGGGGCTGCTGGTCTGCTCAGTTGTTTAAGTGCCTGCTCATGCAAATGCAGTCAGGCACAAGATACTGCAGTTTGATTCCCCACCACCACCTGCCTTACCAGACCCGCCCTTAAGGCAGCCTGAGCCAGCCAAAGAGAAAAAAATCATTTTTTCAAAGAATTTGGGCACCTGAGCCATTTAGAGAACTTTAGTTAAAACCAACACAACCATCTTTTTTGGGGAAAACAATTACAATTTAGTATGTATATAAATAAAAATTATATACTTTGTGTGAAGCAATTGTATTGCAAAGCGACGAAGTGTAAATTTCACTTTACATCCAAGGATCTTTGTGCATCTTTTCAAATACAAATGACACCTTCAAATGACTCAGATTTTGACACCCTCATGAGTGGTTCACGTGCTGCTGTAGAACCACATGAACAATTTTTGATGGGATTGTCTCTTTTATCTCAATAACCCCCTCATCTTAAAAACTTTATGGCTACCTACCCAGTAAGTCTTAAGATCCTCTCCTATCATTGGTATTCCTTTTCTATTTGCTGCAACATCATCCTAACTAGACCAACTTGCTTTCGCCATTAAGTCCTCTCAGAAGAGTCTTGGACCTCGCAGCTTCCCATCAGCACTCGCTGGGTTGCTTTCAGGAAGATGTTCCTTCCGGGTTATGGCCTTTTTTTTCTATCCTGGAAACCCAAAAGCTCTCCTTTCTCCAATGAATCTTTAAAATTCTAAAACAAAGTTCATCTGAATGCTTCTCACCAAGAGCTACTTGAACATACTTCAATCATAAATTATTAACTTTTGTTATCAGCCAAGCAACCCCGAGGTCTGAATTACGTATGGATCTAGGTCAAGTGTCTGCTACTGAAACCATCACAGAAAATGAGTCATCATGAAAGGAATGATTGTCCCATCCACAAATTGGGGGCAGGGCCTTTGCTCTACCTCCTCCTTCCTCAGCTACCGACTATGATTTGTTCTCTGCAAAATCATAATTCCCCTAAAGGATGTGTAAGACCGAGCACAAAATGGAAGTTGCTACTGGTTACAGTTTGCAGAGGAAAACATTAAAGTATCTGGTGAAAGTAAAAGATTCAAACCCACTTTATAAGAGATTTTCAAATCAGTGTGGGCTTTTTTTTTTCTAGTTCATCATGTAGATAAATTATAGCTATTGAGACAATATATATTAGATATATACTCCAATGAAGTTTGTCTCCTATACTATTAAAATGGGTATAGAGTGGTTGTACCATCCTGAACATATATGATCTTGTCTAAGTGGTCAATCATTTACTCAACAGACACTGCATGTCTATTGATAATGTATGTTTTTCCTGCCTTTGGAAGATGATAATTGAGTTACAAAAGAAAGACAAGCATGTTTACAGAGTGAAAAGACACCTAACAATGGTATAAAAGATCTATAAGGGAAAAACAAATAATTAGCCAAGCCTTTAATTTGTTATTCCTAATATAATAATAGTCATAATCTCTAATAGCTACCATTCACTAAGCACCAGGTTAACTTTTGCTTATGAGATAGATGCCATTCTTTTTTTGGCAGGGGGAGACAGACAGGATCTTGCTTGGTAGTGCAGGTTGGCCTTGAACTCACTATGTAGCCAAGGCTGGCCTTGAACTCTCAGCAATCTTCCTGCCTCATCCCCCCAACTTCTAAGATTACAGGTATCATTTGTCTTTTGTTACTCTTTTATCAACACATGTTGGCTGTATATGACCCTTATACTTACCTTAAGGAGCAGGCACATGTACTTAACAGATCTTGATTCTTTTTATCCCCCTTGCCACTTCTCCCTCCTTCATCTCTAGATCTTCCACCCCCATTTTCATTATTTTTAGTTCATAATTGTGAACTAAAAATTAATACAATGATTATATTCACTGTACATAGTTTGTACATGTACCCTCTTCATTCATTTGCACACTCTTCTTCTCCCCTCATCCCCCTATCCTCAGTCTTTTGGTTCCCTTTCCATTTCTATACACTATTACGAAACTGGGGACATGAAAGTTGTATAGCAATAAATCACAGAGACAAGATTCACAGCGACTTTATCTAATCTAGTTGTGAGCTCTTGCCACTGTACTATGTCTTTTTCTAAATTTTAAGTACAGATAAGTCCATTTCCAAGGCAATTAAAATTTGTTTTGATGCAAGCAACATCTATTTTCTTTATTTCCATTGTACTCTAAATTCATTTGTATTAGCCTTTTAGTTGTGTCATTAAGAATTTTGCTTCTCTATACATAGGGTTGTGATACCCAGATGATTTATGACATGCTGCTAAGATTGAAATCTGTTATCTATTTACCTGGTGACTTTGTCTGCAAAAAGGTGAGTAGACACTAATTTCCTTTTTTATAAGATATAAAGTATGCCTTCTAATATAATTTCAATACACCAAAACAATTCAAATATTACATGGAAATAACTAAGCCTCAAAAATTCAGATTCCTACGGAAGTCAATCTGAAAACAAAGGTATTGCTACTAAATTTTATCTAAATATTATTTATGCATGTCTGTGACTATAAGACTTTTATATTACTGACAGTAGATTTATGATATTAAGGTGGGACATTCTGAGGGATATGTCATCATTTTAATGATATCGCTCTTTGGCATTTCCTGCATTAACAGGGTAGTAAACTATACCTACTTCCTACCCGATGTTTTGCGAATGAAAGACAAAGAGAATGGAAGTCACAATTTTGTAATAAGAGCAAAGTGATCAGGGCCTTGGTTTCTCCACCAGAAACTGCACTTAAAAGAGGAAGAGAGGGCAGGAAAGATGGCACAATAGAATAAGTGTTTCCCTGGCAAGCGCAAGGGCCTGAGTTCAGTCCCTAGCTCCACAGAAAAAAAAAAAAAAAGAAAAGAAAAGAAAGACAGGTAATGGAGAGGGAGTCAAAAGGAACAAAGGTAATGGATGACACAGGGTAAAGGTGATACATGCTGCATACACGAGTCAGGTCCACACAACAAACATCAAAAAATGGGAGATATGTGTTTCATTCCCTGGCACCACATGCCCCACTGGCCTTGCCCCTGGCTGTGCTGAGCCAACCACTGAGACGGGGTATGGTGGTGCACACCTGTAATCCCGTCACTGGGGAGGCTCACTACAAGTCCAAGCTGCACTGTGAGACCCTGTACAAAATATAAATAAGTAAAGAAATAAATAGGAGAGAATCCAGCACCTGGGGAGTTAAAGCAAGGGAGAATGAGAAACACATTATTCCATTCCAAAATAATGTGCTAAATGCTACAGTGGCTGTAAGCATGATCTGTTGTAGGACATGAAGTAAGGGTTCTAGTCCCTCCTAAGTGCTGGCAAGATTTCCTAAAAATACTCACACTAAGTACTGAAAAAAGAATTAGACTGAACCAAGAGGAACAGGTATTGTGAACAAAGAATCAACATGAGCTAAAACAGAGAGGGAGCATTGATGTCTGCCAGGGAAGTGGAGAAGACCACAATAAGATGCATGTTATATACAACTTTAGAATCATTATTAATAAAACTCAAAAATTTTAGTGTTATAGAGTAGGCAATGCTCAGTGTCCTGAGAGAAATAGCAGATGGCATTGTTCTCGAGCACCTTCCAGTGTAATCAGTGGTGTTCAGTTCACATTCTACCTCAGAATCACCCAAGTGTAGGACTCTGGGCTCCATGCCCAGGTATTCAACTGATTGCAATGCAGTCTACTGGAGCATGTTTTTAGTTCCCTTGTGATTCTAAAATGCAGCCAAAGTTAAAAAGAAAAGCAATAAATAAATGGAATGAAATAAATGCATAACTCCAAAATATATGGCATTGTATGAGGACAAAATAAAAGTTACCAGGAGAGTATAAGTAGTAAAGACATTCAGTGTAATTTAGATTATAGCTTGGGCAATAGGGAAATTGTCAGTTTGTCAGGTATGACCTTTGTAAACCTAAAGCAAAGCATTTATTCAGTAAAAGGGAAAAGAAAACAGAGAAAGAGTAGGTGAGACAGCCTTTTGACAGAGTTGGAGTGTGGATCGAACAGGCAAGGCACAGCTTGACATGTCCAAGGAATGCAAAGTGAGAGACACAGCCAGCGGGGAGGGACAAAGTCAAATGGGGAGTGACGTCCTTTGAGGCATCGGTTGGAGATTCCAGGTCACTGGTGGAACAGTCTTAAAAGAGATGATGCAACTGGAGGTAAATTTTGGAAGCTGGAATATAATGGAAGTGGAACAGGAGGTCAAGGAAAGGTAAGAGAAAGAAGGTCAAGGCCATGACCTTGAGAATGCCAACAGTAATGGAAGAGGTCCATGAAGAAAAATCAGAGGACCACTGAGAGGTGGCTACATATAACTGCTTATTACATATAATAAGTAGGCAATTGGTGAAATGAATCATTTTCTGTAAAATGAGAAACACAAACTTCAGTGCAGTTTACAGGACCTTTGGGCAGTCGTGCATTGGAAGGACATGCCTTATGCACCACAATGGCCTTGCAGGGTCCCCACCAGCATCAGAGACTGGAAATTGAGATGATTCCTAGAAATCTTAGCATTTGGGCCCCTAAGCAATGCAAATTTCTTTGACAAAGTGTGAAATGAGAGATGTAGCCTTCTCATTTCTAACTTTTTATATACCACATTCATCAAATAGTAACAAAAATAGATCAGTGAACACAAATGAAGGGAGGAACAGAAGACAGAGGTTGCAGAGCAGAAACAAAAAGACATATCTTATTTCAAGAGATTTATATTCTAGGAGATATAGACAGAGAAGAAAGGCTGCTACTTCACCAGACTTTACCCAGCTAAATTCAGCTTGGCTTTTGCTTATCATTTCCAGACTATAGGAAAAGGAAGCAGGAAAAAAATATTAAGATTGAGATTATATAACTAATTGAAAAATGGCAGAGTCTGGGCCTGAGTTTGCTGAATTGCCTAATCCTCAAAATATTGTTTGTTTGTTTGTTTGTTTATGTGGCAAGCTCAGCCCACCCTGGGAGCAGGGCTGGCACTGCCAAGAATCAAACCTTGGTCCCTGTGTTTGCCGAAGCTTGCCTCAGCAGGTGCTTTAAACCCCTGAGCTATCTCACCAGCCCCTCAAAATATTTCTGAACCTACTATATAGATAGCTTGGACTGCTTAAAAATTACCTGGGAATTTTCCAAGAATGCTGTGTAACAGCAGAGAAATCACCTAGAGAGCTTGTTAAAGTACAGAGCTTCCAATTCGGCATTTCTGCAGTGAAGCCTGAGAATTTGTACCTCTAAACAAACTCTTGAGGGAGAGTGATGACCCCAGAGCCATGCTGTGAGCAGTATGCTCTTCTCTAATGGAGTGTCAAATGCTCTCACCAGCCTTTGAAGTAG
This sequence comes from Ctenomys sociabilis, assembly GCA_004027165.1. Taxonomy (NCBI): domain Eukaryota; kingdom Metazoa; phylum Chordata; class Mammalia; order Rodentia; family Ctenomyidae; genus Ctenomys; species Ctenomys sociabilis. Next base: position 62,839 of record PVKA01004506.1, read on the forward strand.
GCTCCTCCACAGGGACCCTGAAATTTGATATTTATTCTCTCTAAGGGTCAACTCACACTGCAAGAACCTATTGCATTTCTACATTCTCCAAATTAGTACATGTGCCAAAAACAAGAGCTTGTTTCGATCTATTTTGCACGTGCTGTCAGCCCTTATTCTCTGATGAATGTCTACTTCACCAGAATGCTAATTAAACTTGCAGAAAAGGCTTAAATTAGCCTAGAAATATGCAAGAAACTGTGGAAGTTCTGGTTCATTGATTATGCCAGACCTCCGTGAAAAATTATTGAAATGATCATTAAGAAATAATTAAAAGTGCTGAACTACATTTAAGTGCCCATTTTGTACTTCTACCCCCAGTCAGTTGTAATAACTGCCTTCGAAAACTCATTCCAGTTTCTTGAGAAATACTTCATGCAAAAATTCAGGAGAGTGACTCTTCCTAATCATTAGCTCCTGGAATATCTCTCAGAGAACTAATTTCCAGATACTTTGCTTTTCAAAATCATTTATAGCTATTTCACTGGTTTTTAGAGATCAGTCTGATGTCAGATTCATCATTAGATATGATCTGTACGTACTCTGGCGTCAGATAACCAAGGTACTGCCTGTTCAAGGGCTATCAAGTGCTGATCTTTGTAATGTTGCTCAAGACATTTAAGTTCCTCAGCTCTCATCACCAATTTTAAAATAACAATAATTGTACCTTTCCTATTGAACTTCACTGGGATATTTGAAGGAATTAAATATCTATGATGCGTTTTTCAACAAGAAAGCAGTTTTTGACTCACTAATTTCCTTTATCATGTAAGAGTTCTAACTTAAATTTAAATTGCTCTACACTTAAATTTTCTCCAAAATTTAATTTATCTAGATGTAATTTAACCTATCACATCATAGTATTTGTCAATTTTTTAATAATTTTCAGTGCACCATTCAATTAAAAACCCCACATTATTGTTTAAAAAAAACAATAAAGCAGAGTTCTGATACAGCAAATATAGACACTAAATAAGGAACCACACAAATATGAAGTATTATGATTAATTCAAGTACTATGGAAGAAAATATTATATAAATAGCTATAACAAAATCAACCTAAGTTCTACTTTGATCTATACTTAGGTGCAAATATATGCTTAATATTGTGCAAAATGTAAAGTGTTTAAATTTCTTCCATTGCTCTTAGGAGATGTAGATTCTATGCTTCTCTTTATGTTTAAATACCAAGTCATAGAAACTTGGCTAGTCAGCTAAACCAACTGAACTCTTTTTTTTTATTTCTGTAAAATGGAATTAATAGTACTAACTTAACTCTATCTTCCTCATGAAAGTGACAAGGTGATAAAATGATTAGTTCATTTTCCCAGATGTTCACTAAAAGATAGTTAGATAACTTTAAACTTAATATGACAATTACAATATACTTGATGGACAAGACCAGCGACATAACCCTAGGAATCAAAAGACTTCAAAACTTCCTAGACTCAGTCAAGTTGTATTTTCCTTATTCATAAATAAGTGCCTACTGTTTATCAAACCTTGTCCTCAGAATCAGAACAAAACAGATACTCCTTCAGGTATCTGAGAGCATAGATTATAATTGACACTACTTATCCTCAAGTTGATTTGATTTAGTCTTTTGAAAATATCATTGATAAAAATATTTGATTAACTCAAATAACCCAGTCACTTCCTACAGTCAGTAAGTAAATTTTCTGGGCCACTCAAGTAGTTCAGTAGATTAAAGCACTTGCAAGCAGGTGCAGGGACTGAGGGTTTGCTCCCCGGGCCTGCCATGCTGGCCCAGCCCTTAGGATGCTCTGAGGTGGCAATTGAGATTGGGCCTAGGTGGTATGAGCCTATAATCCTATCTCTTGAAAGGCTGTAAACAGGTAGATCACTACGAGTCCTATCTAGTAGTAAGACCCTGAACACCCTGTAGACCATTCCCTAAAATAAAAAAAGTAAATTTTTTATAGTCATGTTATTTCAAAAAACTTATCTTAGTGCATTTTCTGTTGCTATAACAGAATACCACAGATTGGACAGTTTATTAGCTCATGGCTCTATGTTGTAACATTTCAGGAGCATGTTGCCAATATTCTAGTGAGGACATTCTTGATGTCATGACATGACACCTTATGACAAGGAGAGAGCGCACTCTGGTGATAAAATCCCGGAAACCATGACCTGATCGTCACACAAGTGCCACACCTAAATACCATTAATATGAATGACAATGAATGAACTTGGAAATTAAATCCAACACATAAAACTTTAAGGACACATTCAGATCACAGTAACTGGCCAGTGTAATCAAGACTACTTATTTCTATGTGTGGAAACTATTATTCAAATGGTTCTCATAGTATTATGCAAACTTGCCTATTTATAATTTGACAACCTTTCTTCACCTGAATATCACTGAGGTCTCTTGCAATAATTATTTGTTATTTTTAAAAGTTGGAGTAAGACAGTGCATTCAAGAACCCCAGAAACACCTGTCAGAAGAAAAAGCACATTCTTGAGAACATAGCGTTGGTAACCAAAGTCAGATTCCATCACCCAATTAATTCCTTCCTCTGTCCCTAACCATTCACAGGGCAATGCAGCCAAGGAATTATCTTCACATGCCCCGTGTGGGCTTATCCTCTCACATACTATGTCCAACCCATGCTGTAACCACTTCAGGTCTTAAATACTTTTACACTACTGTTCCTTGCTTTCTTCATTCACATTAACTCTTCTAGAAGAGTTTATATTTCTTAATTTGGGGACTAATTTTCAAAAATAAAATGCTTACTATTTCTTCTTTGTATTTTGCATACAGGGAGAAATTGGTAAAGAAATGTATATCATCAAGCAAGGAGAAGTCCAGATTCTCGGAGGCCCTGATTGTGCCCAGGTCTTGGTTACTCTGAAAGCTGGGGCAGTGTTTGGAGAAATCAGGTAATGGAAGTATGCCTTATGAAAATAAAGTTTATCACTTGTCATAAGTGGACAATCTTTGGTTATAAGATGAATAAGTTCCTACTTGACTCTCAAAGGTTTAATTGTGCTGAATATTGGTAAAATAAGGATGTTCACATTTCTATCTTTTCCTTTCCCCAACTTCAAAAGTCCTCTAGAAAGGCCATTCAGCTCTTTATTCTCAGGACATAGATCAGTATCCATCATAAGGCACATATTTAATATGTGTGATAAATATGTGAATGACATGAGTGGGCATATACCTAGTATTTAAATGTATATAGAAGAGTCTAGAAGAAGGCACTATGGCCTATTAAAAGTGTTTGCTTCTAGGCAAGATTTGCACTAATGGTGGTTGGACAGGATATTGTCGGCTTGTAGTACTATGGACAACCACTAGGAAAATAACAAGGTAGAAAGTATTAATTGTTGAATCTTTGATGTAATTCAGGTACAAAAAATAAGATACGCAAACAGCTACACTCTCTTAATTTACTGATAAGAGACATATGCTATGATAATGTCTGTAAGTATGATATCATGTATGCACCTTCTATGATACCAAAACAGTATGAAAACAGTTTGCAATGTATTAATTTATCAAATCCATCTTGTCAAGGTATCTTAAAACTGACTCATTGATATTTGTACTTCAATAAAACAAAAATTAAAAAATTTTTAAAAAGCTTAAAAACAAAATAATAAAATTTTTAAATAAATAAAAAAAATGTTTGCTTCTGGAAAATGAACTGAAACATCTTATTTTGTTATCTAACATTCTCTGTAGTGCTGGTGAATCTCTGGATTTTTTACTAGAAAAATAGTATTTTTTATCATGAAATAACCAACAATCTCTCCA
>PVKA01004506.1:66770-98587 GCA_004027165.1 Ctenomys sociabilis
TATATATATATATATATATATATATATATATATATATATATATTCAACAATGAAGATTATATTACATATTGTTGTCTTCAAAGTAGTTCAGATTACCAAATATAATCATGAAAAATTAAGCATTAACTATTCCTTTCAATAAACTAATAGAAATTAATGGTACAAAAATAAATAAATAAATATGTGAATGAATGAATGGAATGGAATGGAAGACTGAGAGTCTGTAAGACTTGAATGCCAAGATAACAAGGAGGTTTTGAGTTGGTTTTAGACGATGATTATTGCCATATAACTAAATTGCCTGAGTCTAAATCTGTTAACCCCTTCCAAGTTTTATTCCTCTGTTACTTTAATCCCCCCAGGCCTTCATTTTAATTAGAATAATAACTGTACATATATTCGAAAAGCAGCATGTGTTTAGGATGAAGTGTCAATTTCACAGGCTTTGGAATCTGTCCTGGGGGATATGAGGAGCACATTTCTGGTGTGGGTCACAGCGGCATGGCACTAGAGGCCCACAGAGGTGTGGCCTTGGGTTTTATGTCTGGCTTCTTGCCCCTTCCTCTCTGGAACTGTGTTTCTCTTCTTCTTCCTGGCTGCCATGAATTGAGCACCTTTGCTATACCAGGCATTTCCTCATGATGTTTATTCCTTGGAGCCAGTTGAATGTGAGATAAACAGCCCAACCAGAGCCAAATTAAACCTCTCCTTTTTTCAGTTGTAGGTGTTGGCTATCAGGTCCTAGCAGTGAGAAATCTAGCACAGAAAATTGGTGCCAAATAAATGAGGTCATTGGGGTTATGATTGTACCTTACTATGTAGTTGAAAAATCTTGGGACCAGTTTGTGGGAGACATTTGGAAAGTATTTTAGACACAGGATAGAGGAAGTCTAGAATTCAGCAAACATGTCTTGTTAAGTGATTCTATATGGAGCTCAGAAGACCAAAATATTGATCATATTGTAGACAGTAAGGTCAAGCTGAGGGGGTTTTAGTTAGGAACAGCACCTTATAGGCAGTTGAACTAGAAAACATGTGTTTTATATTCTGGCATAAAATATATCTAATTTTGCCCATGTCCTTTTGCCAAGACTTTGCAGGAGATTTCCGTTAATGGGAGTGGACTAATTAATCTGGCAGAGGAAATTTCAAGACAGTCCAACATTCATGCTACCATATGGTTATTGTATGATACATGATTATAGTCAGATCTGTAAGAAGAATTAGGAGCAAATTACATGGCAGAAAATTTTGAAAATTTAAATTTTGGCTCTGAAGTTACTACATATAAAGTTTAGGCCGAAAGAAGTGTGAGTTCTGAGGAAATTAACACCATTAGAAAGAAAAAAATTGTGCAGTACTGAGATAAGAAGAAAAATATCTTGAGACATCTCAAAAATTAGTAAGACCCCATCTATCACTGGCTCAAGAATGCAAAAGTTGAGAAGAGAGTCCCTGGCCCCTTCTCAAGAAGGGAGTCCTGAGGAACTGGATCCTTGAGATTAGTTTTATGGTGTTCAGTCATCTAGCCACTTGGAGGTTGCTGCAGCCATGGTCCAAGGGGACCTGGTTACTGCTTCTACCCACAGCAGATTTTGGAATTATCTGCATGATGCTTGTTTTAAAAGCATGTGAAATAAAGTGGTTATGAGGTCAGGGAAATTCCCACATAGTTTACAGAAGAAGATCTGAGAGGTAAGGCACAGTCCCTGAGAAGGCAGGCATGAAGATGTGAGAATGAAGGAAAAGATACAGTTGTGACCCCAGAAGTTGGAGATGCCAGGAACATAAAATGTCTACTGAGGAAAGCTGCAGCCTGAGGGCAGAGTTAACCCAAGAGAGAGCCCATGCAAACTGAACTAGCAAGTCCAGGGAGTTAGGTCTGCACACAGCCTCCTAAACTTACATTTCATCATGTGCCTCCAGATATAGAGCCAAAGGATTCATTTTTTTGCCCTCTGCATTTAAATATTGCTTTAACTTGATTATTTTCTATCCTATTCCTCCCTTTTAAAAATGTTTACCCTATACCATTGTACCTTTGGATTGTGCAACTTGTTTTTGATTTTTGAGAAATTCACATCTAAGCATTTGCCTTGGGTCTCAGAAGAGACATTTTGATTATTGAAAAATGCTGGAACTCTTAACACTTTAGGGACTGTGATATTTCTGGCAGTATTCGGGATAGCTGTGTTAGGCAGACTCATAAATTTGTCTTTATTTGGAGATTAAGTATGATTTCAGATGTGTTTGGGTAATTTAGTGGATTAATTAATGGTCAGTTTGTAACACCCCACTGAAATGAATCAGTGTGGTTCTGGGTGTGGAAGGCCCACCTGAGGATTGTTACCAACAGAATAAAAAGGAGAACTGGACAGGAAGATTGTGCAATGTAGGAGAATATTGATTCTCCTGGGAAAGCTTGTCACACTGGCTTTCCTGGTAGGAACTTGGCTGTTCTTTTTGAAGGAGCTCAAGTGTTGCTGCTGCTGAGGAAGACTACAGTTCTCTTTGAGGGAGCTGGAGCCCTTACTTTGGGCAATTGCTTCTTGGCTCCAGTGAAGATCTTAGACTGCTGGTTCGGATCCTTCATCCCAATGGCACAGATATTTTAGAGTCTACCATTGACCTGTTGGCCTTGCCGGTGTAGATCCATGGTAAAGACTTGCATGAGGCATTGTTTTGGGCTCTAGGATTCCAGATGGTCTCATGAAGGTGAAAGACATTGTCATGAGCTCTGGGGTCTTCAGCCAGAGTCATGCAAAATATTGCTGTAGGATCCAGGCCTTCAACTAGATTCTTTGAGTCCCTAGTGTGTGGACAGATTTCTTACATTGTTTTGCATATTACTCTTTAGGTGGCTATTAAAAAATAATCTTATAAATTATGTGTCTTGTACTAAATCTTTCTTTTGTAAACCCTGACTACAATGTGAAGCAAATTAACAAGGGGATGTGGTACATAGGATGGAGTACTAGTTTGATTAGCTGTGGGATCCACCCAGAGGGTTGACTGAAGAGTCTTCTTGGGTGTCTGTGTGCATCATGGAGCATGACCTTCATTATATGTCTGGGCCTGCACCCTTTCCTGTCTAGCTCTAAAGTTTCCCACTCTAAGCTGAGCATATGTTCCCAGCAATGTCCTTCTGCCTTAATACTTCTTCCTGGGAGCCAGCTAATCATGTACTGCATGTGTCTAAACTTTGAGTTAAATTAAACCTCTCCTCATTTAAGTTACAGATGTTTGGTATTATATTTCCATGATTGGAAATCTTGTTAGTATAGTTAAGATTAGAATATTAATTTGAGAGTTAATTCACTAAAAGTGCTCAAACTAGTGCCCAGCGTCTCTTAATGCTCAATAAATATTAATGATTGTTACTGTTTTCCATAGGCTGGGAAAATTTTAACCTAGAACAAGTCTCAAGAGCAAGTTATAGGGAGTAAATTTAAGTGTTTTGCAAGTGAGACCCTTTCATATCTAGTTCTACATTTACAGTTATTAATTATTCATCAAAAACACCTTTGAGTGAATGGAGTATGTTAGATTATGAAATACTGCTCTAAACTCTAGGAATACATATAAAAATAATAGAAATTACAAAAATATTGTCCCTTTTAAATCTTACTATCCAATGAAGAAAACTGGAAATAAATAGTTGAACAATTAGCTAGATGATAGAAATTCCCATCCTGATAACTCCCATGAAAACAAAAACTTATTAGAAAATGATGGAGAGCAGTACTTTAGATATGTCATCAGGGGTGACCTCTCCAAACATGATATTTGACCTGAGGCTTGAAAAAGGAAAGCCATTCAGAAGTGGGAAAGAACCACTCAGATGGTAAAACAGCAATGTCTTAGATGTAAAACTGGCTTGTTAAGTCCAGGGGAAGAGAAGTCGAGTTGGTGGGTGGGAACGCGGTGAGTAGGAGCAGCAAAGTGATGGGCACAGGCCACATCATGGGAGTCATCTAGGCCACAGAGGGAAATCTTTATGGTAAATTCAAATGGATGCACAGGGTTTTAAGGAAAACAATGACACAATCTAGATTACGATTTTAAAAGATCATCTCAGCTGTATGGAAAAGGGACAGAAACAGGGCAAAAATGAAACAAAGGAAGCAAGATGCAGGATCCCAATTAAATGATCATTGAGAAAATTGCTGGTCAGGATGGTCTCATGAAGATGGAAGACACTGTCATGAGCTCTGGTTCTTCAGCTAGAGTCATTCAAAACATTGCTGTAGGATCCAGGCCTTCACCTAGATTCTTTGAGTCTCTAGTGTATGGACAGATTTCATACACTCTTTTACATTTGATCCTTAGGTGGCTATTATAAAATAATCTTATAAATTATGTGTCTTGTACTAAATCTTTCTTTTGTAAACCCTGACTACAATGGGAAACAAATTAACAAGGGGGTGTGGTACGTAGGCTGGATTGCCAGTTTGATGGCAAAATACATTGCCAAGTATTTTGCCTGGGGTAAAAGATCTCATGAGTGACAGGAACACACTCAAACTTGAGCCTTCATGAGTCAGGTTCTTGGGCTCTTTCTACCACACTGAAGAGGAAAGGTATATGAGAAATCCTTGACATCACAGCTGCTACAAAGTTTTCTTTAAATTCCAGAGGCATGAGTAATTTCAGGTGTCTTCATGGTAACATAATACAAGCTTCCTTGGAACGTCAAAGCACGTCATTTTCCTGATGCTTATATGCTTTCCTTTTTAAAAGTATCTCCTGATTCCATGACAGGAGGGGCACTCCTGTGAGAGTTCTGCTCTTGGGCAATGGTGGAAGGCCTTCTCAGAATGTGAAGATGTGGGCTATTTTCCATGACTTCCTTAGTGGGAGGCCTTGCAAAGATAATTTAATATCTTTATGACTTAATAGTCGCTATTATCATCAGGGTCATAAAACATGCAATGGTCTAATCTGAAACATTGCCAAGATTAATTACCTGACCTCTCGCAAGCATTGACTATTCCCTAAAGAAAAAAGCTTTATAAATAAAGAATATTAATGGTTGATGTTATCATCACAGGAGGAAATACTCTTAGGAATAGAATCCAGGTGCTTCTGAGATGCAACTGAAAGAAATCCTAAATTCCTGACAGCAGTTTCTCAAATAATCCTCCTCTTGCCCATTTGGTATCCAAAGCCAAATTGAAACCAGCAGATCAGACATGCTCTAAACCTACTCAACAATCTGGTGATTTCAAGCAAAGGGAGAGCTTTGCTTCTACTCTCTTCCTGGCTTTCGCTAAGCAGAAACAAGATGCATCTGTCTGGTCCAGATCTCCAGAGTCTCCTCAGACCCACAGCTGTCTTACGCCTCTGAAGCACTCTGCCTTGGTGCCAGTATGGACTGAAACCTCCACTAACTGTAAGCTAAATAAACCTTTTCTTCCTTAATTTTGGGTGTTGGTATTTTGTCCCAGCAAAGAGGAAAAATGACTTACTCACTTTCCTTGAAATGTCTCTTAATTTTTACTTTTGCATTGCTATCATGTTTCTAGTGGGATTTCTTGCTGATTTTATCTTACTTTGGAATATCTTCCCCCTGGAAAATTACTCAATCTTCAAGAACCAATTCAAATGCTGTCTCTTTAAAGCCATCCCTAACCACCTCAAAATAAATAGTAGCTCTCTATTTCACACATTCACAGTATATAATTCTTGCCTTTATTACAGTAATTACTACTGATTTATAGTTAATTTGTTCAAATGGGATTTTCCAACAGACTGAGCTCTTAAAGCATAAGAACTAGTACTTACCCATTTTTATATTACCAGCAGCTACATGAAAACTATACAGTCCGTGGTGATATTTCTTTATATCCTGCCTCTGTAATCAGTTATTCAGAATTTTTTTTCAGTTTTTGTGAAACAGGGTCTTATTATGAAGTTAAGGCAGGCCTTGAACTCTATGTACCCCTGACTGGCCTCAAACTTGCAGGAATCCTCTTGCCTCCTGAGTGTTGAGGTTATAGGAGGGCATCACCACACCCAGCTCAGCAATTATTAATTAAGTAGCTAATTGTGGTTTGATAAAAACAAGGAAGATTATATTCTGTCTCCCTCACAGCTGAAGTGAGGTGCCTTGGAGAAAAATAGGATAATGCCTTCTTTGCCACACATAGAACCAGCCACAAGGGTGAACATGAAGCATTTGCTCAAGAACCTCACAAGCAAGTAAGATAAGTAAATGAATGACTTCATTTCATTTCAGGTGATTTTATCCAACATTGAGAGTATTGTATACATAGAACTTTCCAGGCTAAAAGACATCTCAATGTGTCCTTCATATTTTGAACTTGCTTGAGATTGTTTTGTGTTAGATAAATTTCCATCACCACACAAATACCTGAGATAGCCAATTTATGAAGAGAAGTGCTTGACTGGGGCTCATAGTTTCAGGAGGCCTAGCCTATGATCAACTGAACCCATTGCTTTTGTGCTTTTGTGCCTGCACAGAGGTAGCACATTCCAACAGGAGCATCTATAAGATTAAAAGCTATTCACCTCTTGGCCATGGGTCACAAGAGAAAAGTAAAAGCCTAGAATCCCATAGTCCCATTCAAGGACATACCCCAGTGACTTTGGAACTCCAGCAGGCTTCTCCTCTTAAGGGATCAACCACCAGTGGTGCTTCGTTGGGAACCAAGTCTTTACTACAGGGACTTAAGATTAAGAACTTAAGAGCCAAAGTAGAATCTGGGAGCTGAAAATAGACACTTCATTAGTTCTTCAAATGATATATGGGAACAATAATGTGTTATGGGTCAGTTCTAGCTGTACCGTGGGGTACATTAAGATTTATTCACACATACAGTGGGGTGAAGGGTGGTCCCCTCAACAATATGCCGGTATCTTAACCCACAGAACCTATGTATATGATTGTATTTGGAAAAGAAATCTTTGTAGATATCACTAGGATAAAAAACTTAATCCAGACATGGTAGTACATCCTTATAAAACCAGCACTCATAAGGCTGAAGTAGAAGGATTCCAGGTTCCAGGCCAGCCTGGGCTATATGCACAGCAAGCTCCAGGTTGGCCTGGACTATATATGGAGACCTTGTCTCAAAAACGAAACAAAACATCCACCACAAGGCAGCAGATGCAGAAAGGCTTTATAGCCAGGGAGGTAACTCAGCCAGAGAGGTAGCTAAGTACCTGCCTGGTAAGCACAAGGTCCTGAGTTCTAACTCTGAGCCGTGACAGGGAGCACAGCTCTGCTGATACTTTGATTTTAAATCCAGAATTTAAACGCCTTCTGGGCAAAGCATAAAGTGGTCATGCTTGAGACCTCCCTAAAATTCACCCTACACAGCTAGTGGGCCTCTGAGACCTTGTATACCGACCTTTTAACATCTTGCCTTCTCCATCACCACCTCTTTGGCCCAAACCATCTGTGCCTCTCCATAGATGTGTGCAGTGTCCTACTGTAAGTGACCCGCTCCAGTTACCACATACTTCATAATCCACCTTCCACTCTGCAGCCAGAATGACTCCAAAAACAAAGATCTGGTTATATCATTGTCCTGTTCCTAAAACTCTTCAATGATTTTACACTATTTTGGGGAATAAAGTAAAAATATCTTATCCTGACCTGCAAAATCTTGCAGAATTTAGCTGTGCATATTTCTCTACTTTGGGTTGCACCTTTAACCCCAACATCCTACTGATCCCTTTCAGCTCCCTCCAGCCACAGGGAGTCTGCACCTGCTGGTACCTCTGCCTAGGTCTCTCCTACCCTCTTGACCTAGAGCTCAGCTTTCCAGATTCCCCACTAATGAGACCTCCTAGGTATCCTCGCTATATGTTCCTGTTGAACTAATCCCTCCTTTCAGAGGATTTACCTGTATAGCAGTAGTCATTGCTGTACCTGGGTTTCAATGTATCTGTTTTCCTTTCTAAAAGGGACTTCCTGGTTTGAGTCTACCAGCTGTGATCTGTATACCAGGATGTCCCATGGGAACTACAAGGGCTAGAATACAGCCTATGCCCTCCTTCTGGCTGTTGTGCTAGGGTTTTCATAAACATGATCATTTACCTCTTACTTTTCAAGATGGGGGGCATTCTTCCAGCCAAGCTTTGTACCCATGGGACTACATTGCCCAGAGAGGCCTCACTTTTCTAATTTGCACAAAATCACTGCACTGGCTTGCACAGATCCTGGGAGACACTGTGTGGTTCATGCTGGACTCCTTTCCTCAGAGTGTAGGACAGTGTTTGGCCCACTTTAGTGCCTAATAAATAGTTTCAGAATAGATAAGTGAATATAATTATCTTTCTATCTTTGCGAACACATTTGTTTTGATCATGAATATGCATATTCAGGCTTGTGTCCTTTTGCCAATTTTTTATTGTTAAGAATAGTACTGCTATACTTACCTTTACAAAATTACTTTCTTTTAAGTTTTTTATGGCTTATTCCCAGAAGTGAAATAAGTAGGTCAAAAGGTAGAAACATTTTTATAACTCTTTTAATATATGAGGTTATTTCCCACAAAAATTGAATCAACTTACAACACAACCAGCAATGTATAGTTATTTTTCTTCAGCATTGCTGATATTACTTTATTATTTTCATTGGTTTTGCATTTTAATGGGTCTTTTTAAATTTGTGTTTCCCTAAATAGTGCCTGGAAAATAATAGGTTCTCAATAAATATTTGTTAAGTGAATTAATGTCCTGTGGGGCTATTTATTTTCATAAATATGATCATTTGCCTTCTGCATTTTTAAATTCACCTTTTTTTCATCACACGTAACAAGCTATTGGATATAATTTAGACTCTGATATATTCTTTTTAAAAAATTTAATTTATTTATTGTGCCTTGTTACTATTCTCTCATTGCTGGACAAATACCAAACACCCAAAATGAAGGCAAGAAAGGTTTATTTAGCTCAGTCAGTGGATGTTTCAGTCCATACTCAGCTGGCTCCAAGGCAGAGTGGTACATGGCAGAGGGCAACCTTTCATGGCAAAAAGCAAGAGCAAAAGGGAGGAGGAGAAGCACTATAGCAAGAGTCTTTCCCCTGCCTCAGGCTGGGTGCAGCACTCACACTCATAATCCCAGAAGTAATTAGACCCATAATCCCAGCTGCAGATCATGGATTAACTACAAACTCTAGAGCCATGCCCCAATGACTGCATGAGGCTTTAGGGAGACAAATGCACACAAACCATAACAATTTGATGAAGGGTCTTGCTACACACCTCACACTCATAGTGATCCTCCTGTCTCAGCCACCTCTGCACTGAGATTACAGGAATACACCACCATGCCTGAGTTCAGTGGCCAGCTCTGTGCAGGGCCAGCATGGCATCAGCATTGGGTATCAAAACCACATCCTTGTGCTTACCAGGCAGGCTCTTAGACCACTGAGCTATCTCCCCAGCCCAACTCTGATATATTCTTGTATGTTTCAGGCATCTAGTTTTCTTTCAAAATGCTACAGTTCTATCTCTTTACCAGTTGTACTTGTCAAATCACTCATTTTGTTGATTTCATTTTTAAATACTTGATATCATTCTGTAAAGGCCAAATATTTTGAAGGCTAATTTTAACTTTTTCCTTTTCAAACGATTTTTGCCTATTTTTCCCTAAAAGTCATTTAAAAAAAAATAAGCATACCATGGAAATGTCATAACCTTTGGATCATTGTAATTTCATGTCTTTACTTGTCTTCAGAATAATTCTTATTCTCTTTTTTTCTTTCCTAAGAGGTAGAAATAGTAGATACATGAAAGAGCGGAGGTGGGAATACTTTTATAAACTGAAGGAAAAGATTCTTTATTATTTCCATTCTTTTCCTATTTCAAATCTGTAAATGATATCTGTGTCAAAAATATGCATCAAAATTCCACCATGGAATACAGTCTCTTTGTACAGTACCTTTTTGCCTACAACAAAAATGTCCTTGTGATCAATATCAGTCTCACTGTTTGAACATTTCTTTAAATATTCTCGACTCCTCTTAAAATAACTTAATCCAAAGCTAAACCAAGACTCTTTACTATGTTTGGAATAACAGAGAAAAAATTCAGAGATGCCCGAAGATTCAAACCCTGACCCTGATTAGCTTTCTCACGTTTATCAGCAAATCTGTATCATGAGAACAATGACTTCCCTGGCACCACTGGAGTTATGGTATAAAAGGAAGATTCATTCACTTGGATAGTTCTCACTTCGCATTTTCATTTCAATGACTACACTCTTAAGTACTTGTTTTTAAATATGTTACCCATGTTCAGAAGTATATAAGGTTCTATCTCACCACATTAATGTGATCATTAAACAGGAAAATACATGGATGCACACTTGAAGAAAATCACTACTCCTAAACTTAAGCTTTATACGAACATGACATCATAGCTCTTTTGATTTAAAAAGCTAATATATGAGCTCATTTGAAATAGAATTTTCTAATCAAAGTAACATAGTATTGGTTCCATGCGAGGCTGAGATCCAAGCTGTATTAGCTTTCTTTAAGCAGTTCTTCAGTAAGACTTTAAAAATGGCATGCAAATAAGAAATAATGAATGAGCAGAGGTTTAGGTGTGTTTCAAAGGATCCTAGGTTCTGTAAAATGCCAGAAGAGGATTGAAAAGTCAAAACTGGCAAGGGATTTCAAGCCATATTTTATGATAAAAAGTTCAAATTGAACTATGCTGTTTGATAAAAGAAGATGGCCTGTGCCCCACAGCATTACTGAGGACTGGAAGCATTTCTATGACCTTTCAGGCCCTGATTCTGATCTCTCTGATGAAGATAGCAAAGCACTGAATCCTCAGAAAATAAAGAAGAAAAACTATAGGACAAAAAAGAGATTCAAAAAATGTAATGGGGGGAGGAAACCCAGAAAATTAAACAAAAGGATCCTGAAAATATACATGACTTAGGTAATTTGAAAAGAATTGAGGAAATGAAAAACTTACGTAAATTTGAAAAGATAGATTCACAAATAAGTCCTAAGAAAGACAGCAAAGAACTTATACCAAAAAAGTACAAAAGAGAAAAAAAGCATTACTGAATATAGGAGATTCTCTATTCCCAAAGGAAAGCAAAAGACAGAATGTGTCTTTTTCACCTCTATGAATGTGAAATCTCCCAAGATCAACTGCTCTAAGACAAAGGAGAAAAGCAATCAGCAGTTCCATTCATAATAGCAAGAGATGGTGATACTAACATGTCTGACAAGGATGTTCTGCAGGAAGATTCAGACAGTGCTGATGAAATTGGAAGTGATGGGTATCTGAAGATGAAAGCAGAGATGCTGGTAGAGCTTCAGCTGGTGACGGAAGTGAAGATGGAGAAGACAGTGAGCATGTGACAGTGGCCCTGAGCTTGTAAGGGGTAAAGGAAATATAGAAACTAGTTCTGGAGATGAAGATGACTTGGAAGATGTTCTTCCAGAACTTGGTTTTGAACATGCTTGGAAAGAATTTGATAAATATGCTCCTCAAGCTGATGAGATTACATATCAATTGGCAGTTTGCAACATGGACTGGGATAATTAAAAGGCAAAAGATTTACTGGCTTTGTTCAACTCATGTAAACCTAAAGGGGGTGTTATACTTTCGGTAAAGTTATATCCTTCCGAGTTTGGGAAGGAGAGGATGAAGGAAGAGCAAGTTCAAGGACCAGCTGAGTTATTAAGCAGTCCTGAAGATGTTCCTGAAAAGGACTGGATGTCTAGAGAAAAACAGAGATTATCAGTTCAAACTACCATTATGCAGTACTGGAATGTGATTCTCCTGAAATAGCAAGTAAATTCTATGAGGATTGTGATGGCCTGGAATTCAAAAGTAGCTGTTCTTTCATAGATTCAATGTTTATAGCAGATGATATTACTTTTGATGATGACCCTAAGGATGTAGCCTCTGAAGTGGATTTCACACATACAAACCAAAATATATCCCATCTGCTGTAATGGAAACATCAGTGGTGGAGATCACTTGGGATAAGACTGCTCATGAAAGAATCACAACCCTCAACAGAAAATTTTAAAAGGAAGAACTTTTGGACATGGACTTTCCAGCCTACCCATCTTCCTCTAGTGAGGATGAAGAAATGGTAGAAGGTGATATTGAAGTCAGTAGTGAAGATGATAGGAAGACAAAAAAGGTCAGAAAGATGATGATGAAAAGATTGTTAAAAACAGGCAGCTCCTGCAGGCTATTCATGAGAAAGGAAAGCAAAGAAAATTATATGGAAATGGAAATTAAGTGAGTTTCAGGCCTTAAAGAAAGTGAAGAAGAGATGGTAAGAAACAAGTTGAAAGGAAAAGATAAACTGACCCCTGAGAACAATTTTTAGACAAGAAGAAAGAGAACAGAAAGGTTAAAAAAGACACAGAAGGCTCTTACAGAAGAGGCCAGTGAAAAACTTTCCCCTGATATTGACTTGAATGACACATACTTTGCTGAAGAAGTTTAAAAAATAGGATTAAAGAAAAAAAATCAGTGAAATTTGCAAAAGGGTGCTACAACATCAGAGGAAGAAATGGAAACAGAAAGGCGAAAGGCTAAAAGGGTTTGCTTGTGTTGCATGAGGAGAACAGTGAGAAACACTTCAGTTACAACAAGGCTGTGGAGCATCAGACCCTGAGCAAAATGAAGAAGAAACAACTCATGAAAAACAAGGAGTTATGAGAGGATGACTTTGAAGTAAACGTTAGCAAGGCACGATTTCAGGCAATGTGTACTTCCCACTTGTTCAATTTGGGTCCCTCAGATCCTAATTTTAAGGAAACAGAAGCTATGGAAAAAATCTTTGAGGAGAAAGCACGGCAAAGAGAACAAAAGAAAACAAGAAATGACGAGACAATAAAGAAAAAGGAGAGTGAGACTGAAAAAGCATCAAGAAAGAAGTCCATGGACCCTGCCTTGTCGATGCTGATTAAATCCATACAAACAAAATGGAACAGTTTCAGCAAGAAAAAAAACAGAATCGAATGACAAGATATTTCTTTTTGGATTGAGAATATATTCTAGAGTATACAGAGACATAATAAAAGGATTTGGGGAATAAAGTTATGTTTTCACATTAATAAATCTTTTTCTGACCATAGAAAAATGTCTTTTCATTTATATTTATTCCAAGGGAACCTGTTGGCTGTACAGACATTTTCAATTGAAATTTGCAGATTTGTACATTTGAAATTGTGTATTATTACTTAAATTACCTGAATTACAGAATTTGTAAAATACATATAGTGTATGAAGTTCAGTTCTTACATGTAGAAAGTTTAGAAATTAGCTTCTTATTA
This sequence comes from Ctenomys sociabilis, assembly GCA_004027165.1. NCBI lineage: Eukaryota > Metazoa > Chordata > Mammalia > Rodentia > Ctenomyidae > Ctenomys > Ctenomys sociabilis. The sequence continues at coordinate 80,061 of PVKA01004506.1, forward strand.
GACTGTTTCCAATTCTGCATAAAAATACAGAGCAGTACTTACTTGTAAGTCTGTAAATGTTAGAGACAGTTTGAAAGTATGTACATGCCATACATTCTGGAAGAGAAATGAAGCAGATTAAGATAGCTATTAAAAATAATTTATTGAGATTTGAAGAGACTATATGTGAGTGCGAGGAGCCCGCATCCTTTCCCTGGTGTGATTCCGTCCTGCGCATCTGTTCTGTGGAGCAGCACTCATTCCGCACTCTGTACCACCTAAGTGCACGCCAACGCTCCATGGAAGATTCAGTGGATATGGAGCTGAGCCCCCTGAGGTCCCACAACTATCTCTTCAGTTGTGAACTAAAGGCCAACAAAGATTACCGCTTTAGGGTGGATAACAATGAAAATGAGCATCAGTTGTCATTAAGAATGGTCAGTTTAGGGGCTGGTACAAAGGATGAATTGCACATTATTGAAGCAGAGGCTATGAATTATGAAGGTAGTCCAATTAAAGTAACACTGGCAACTTTGGAAATGTCTGTACAGCCAACAGTTTCCCTTGGGGGCCGTGAAATTACAACACCTGCTGTCTTTGTGGTTCAGGGCCTGTGCATATTAGTGCACAGCACTTAGTAGCTGTGGAAGAAGATGCAGAGTCAGAAGAGGAAAAGGAAGAAGCTGTAAAACTCCTAAGTATGTCTGGAAAGCAATCTGCCCCTGAAGGTGGCAGCAAGGTTCCACAGAAAAAATTAAAACTCGTTGCTGATGAAGACAAGGACGAGGATAAGGATGATGACGATAATGATTTTGATTATAAAGAAATTGAAGAGAAAGCTCCAGTTAAGAAATCGATATGAAATACTCCAGCCAAAAATGCACAAAAATCAAACCAGGATGGAAAAGACTTGACACCATCAATGCCAAGATAAAAGGGCACAAAGCATTCAAGAAACAGGAGAAGACTCCTAAAACACTAAAAGGACTTAGTTCTGTAGAAGACACTAAAGCAAAAATGCAAGCAAGTATAAAAAGGTGGCTCTCTTCCCAAAGTGAAAGCAAATTCATCAATTATGTGAAGAACTGCTTCCAGATGACTGACCAGGAGGCTATTTCAAGATCTCTGGCAGTGGAAGAAGTCTCTTTAAGAAAAGTTTAAAAAGTTTGTTAAAGTTATCCGTCTTTCATTTCTGTAACAGTTGCTATATGGCTATCCTTTTTATAATGCAAACTAAGAACTTTCCCTACCATGTTTGATAAGTGTTGTCCAGGTCCCATTGCCAAGAACGTGTTGTCTAAAATGCCTGTCTAGTTTTTAAAGATGGAACTCCACCCTTTACTTGGAATGTTATGATAAGACATAGTAGTAGTGGTGGTCAGACATGGAGATGGTAGGGAGACAAATACACATGTGAAATAGTTTAAAAATAATAATAATAATAATTTATTTTTCTAGCCATATAGGATGGAAGCCAGGAACTCTTTGTTATTATGCTTAGTAGTTTATGGAATTAATTTATGAATAAAGTTTAAAAATTCTTATAAAAAGTAATATAGTATTCATTTGTTACAGGATTTTCTAATCAAAGTATTAAGGGTTCTTGAAAAGAGACAAATAGAACATGAAATAAAGAATATACATTACTCTTTCTGCACATTTCATCTAAAATTTTTACTCAAATTCTTTATTTTCTAGCCACTTCTTTATGGTCGATTCAAAACTAAAATCTGACAGAAGAGAAAAGCAAAGACATTGCTGTCTATAAAACCTAAACTCTATGACTTTGTTAAAAATCCGTAAGTGCAGATGTTCCACAAAAAATTATACACACACACGAAAAATCTCAGCTAACATGTGTTTGCCATTCAGCATGCAGTTCCATGAATAAAAAGTATTTATAGAGCAAGAAGCTGAGGGAGAGGTGACCCAAGGCCATTCTCTGATATTTGCTCACCTACAGAAGTTTTGTTAGAATTTACTCGGTCAAATTGAAAAATTGTCAAGGAACAAAGTGTTGCTCAGTCACAATGACAAAGATAAAAGAATACCACAGGAAAAAGTCTACACAGGTTATCTAACCCCTTGCTCACCAAATATAACTCAGTTGGAAATTTGCCTAATGAGAACAAATATTTGAAGGTTTGGTCTTTTATGCAGCATTGGATTTTTCTGACAGTGTTGAGAGTTAGTTTAATTTATATTCTAGGAAATAATTCTACATGAGAAAATGCATTGAAGATGATCTTTGTTTTAGGAAGCGTTGCTATTTCTTACAGTTATCAAAGCATTAATCTGTCTATGAAGGCTGTCTGAAGAACTTTGTATTTCAGTACCACGATATATGGGTGTCTTGGTTACTTTTCTCTTGTTGTTAGGATAAAGCACCCAATTCCCGAAATTAGGGAAGGAAAGGTTTATTTAGATCACAGTTTGTGGAGGTTCTAGTCCATAGTCAGCAGGCTTCAGGCAGAGTGGCACACGGCAGAGGGCAGCAGTTCTTGGAGGTCGAAAACCAGCAAAGAGCAAAGAGAGCAGCAGCAGCCATGGCAACTAACAAGCCTCTCCCTTCTTTCTCTTGTATTCAGACTATCTGCCCCAGGGTAGGTGTAGCACCCACACCCATAATCCCAGCATTGGATCATGAATTATTCACAAACTCTAGAATGACTAGAACATGACTGCGTGAGGCTTTGAGCAGACAACTAGACACAAATGGTAAGAATGGGTGGTGAGACTGTGGTATATCCTCTATCAAAATGGAGTCACAGTAATACATAACTACTTTATAGGACCAAAGAGTGTCACCGGAGTTAGAAAAAAAAAAAAAAAAAAAAAAAAAAGAATTTAGAGCCAGGAAAATGGCACACACCTGTAATCCCAGCCCTGGAAGATTAAGGCAGGAGGATCACTGTTAGTTTGAGGCCAGCCTAGACTATATAGTGAGTTCAAGGCAGCCTGAACTACATAGTGAAACCATGTCTCAAAAAAACCCCACAAAACCAAATAATAAGAGTAGTAATGAAGAACTTAGACAACTGTACTCCTCAATAATGTTGGCTACTAACCCTGTTGTTGCTAATATGAATATTTGCTAGTATGACTGTCTTCGATGCCCTTATTCCAGTCCCAGAATGCAAACTGCCTCAGAGCAGATGTTAATCAACTACAGAACCCCAGAACAAGCCCATTATGGATTACTGTATGCTACATTTACACTCCTAATTTATGCTTAATTTATTTTCCCTTTCATTTCAATTTATACAGTAAATTATTTATCTTCCCCAGCACAATTAACCTCCAAAGCATAATTTTCTCTACAGTCACAAACTCATATAAAATACTTTTATCAGAGCCCAGATTGGGAACTGAAGCATGGATCAGAGGCTCACTCCCCACATGTGAAAAATAGAAAGATAGTAAACAAACCCATCTGAGAAAAAGCAGCATTTAAAGAATGTTTCTTCAAACATTCTAATCAGGACCATGGATCATTGCAGAGAAACAAAGAAATGTCTGGGTATCTAGAATATATTGTACTGATAGAACTGTTTCATTCATAGAATTACTCTCAATAAATTGTATTTGAAAGCCAATAACTGCAGATATAGATGTAGGTTAAGATAGTGATACTATTAATTTACTTTAGTACATTGAGAAGAAAGGTTTGTGCTAATATTGTTTGGACAATTAAATGCTAGTATCTTGTACTCTGAGTAACTAATTTTTTTTTTGAGTAACTAATTTAAAGATGACAATATGCAATGTGTTAACCATTGTTACCCTCCTATTATCTTGTTTTGAATTTTTCTTTCTATGTCTTTAAAGTAAAAAATAAGAATCACAGCAAAATATCATTGTGTTGCTCTTTGAGTTCTTCATCACTTTACAGAGTGGTCTTGTTCCATTAAGCCCTTCAGATGATATTTCTACTTGTCTTAAAACAAATAATTGATCTGTTTATTTGTAGTTTAGAAGATGGTGTAAAGCTGAATTTGAAACCCTTTCACATCAAAGTTTGACTTTTTAAATAAATTCTACTTTATATTCCAATCTGTTTCTATCCTTGTTGCATTTTCTTTCCTTCCATTTTCCCCTGAGTCCTTTCTGAATTCAATGACCATGCTAGAAGGACTGTGCAAGTTGTACACTACACAATTCCAGGGGTTTCAAATAACACTATTCTGTGCATATGCAGAATACAATTTGTAATGTCATGTGTGGCAACCCTGAAAAAACCTTGCAATGAATCAATGACTGATAACTATAGTACTCTAGCTTTCTGAAAAAAAGATATATAAATATATATATACATATATATATGTATATATATATATATATATATATATATATATATCTTGTACTATATGATATGTATCTACTTTTATTGGTATAACAAAATAGTAAAGACACCTACTAGAATAGGTATTTTTCTAGTTGCTGAGACAAAATACCTGACATCCCAAATTAAAGGGCAGGTCTATTTAGCTCACTGTTTTTAGAGGTTTCTGTCTGTAATCAGCTGGTTCCAAGGCAGGGTGGCATGGCAGAGGGCAATAGCTCATAGTGGGCAGAAGGTAGCAAACAACAAGAGCCAGTGACATCTATTCTATCCCTTTTATCTTTTCCAGGCTACTTCAGGTAGGTGGCACTCAGGCCCTTAATCCTAGTGCCCTTGACCCAAGCATTATACCCTGAATCCATCCCAGCATCACACACTCTAGATCCAGCCACCTCTAAAAAAGCCCACTCTTTCAGGGCCATGTGAGGCTTTGGGAGACATCTAAACATAAGCCATAACACTAATTTACAAAGTATACAAATTTATTCGGTGACATTCTTTCCTACAAGGAAGTCCAAAGTCATGACATCAGCATCCTCTTGGCATTTTGGTGGCAGTAATCTTGCTGCACCACAGTAGAGCACCATGGTGAGACAGAGTGAGCTGGCTCTCCTTGTAAAGCCACTTATGCCCTTAGGAGGGGCCCTGCTCTCATGACTCTGCTGATCCCAATCAGTGCCAAAGGGCCCATCTCCAAATATCATTAACACAGGAATTTGAAAATTAAGCTTCTAATACATGAAGTTTGGAGAACACTTTCAAATTGTAGTTGAATGGAAGTGGGTAGTATGCCTGTATATCCACATTGCAGCTTGTTCCTGAAATTTATACAAACAAGTTCTCTCATATGGTAATTGAATACCCTACCTCTATGTGACATTCACACTTTTGTTCTCTCACCCAACTTTGGCATCCTAGTACAAAATAAGTAGCTCAGTGTTCGGTTATACACCACAAAATGGGATTCAAACTGCTCACTCAAAATTTATCTAATGGTATCTTCTTCATAACTGAATACTAGATATGCTAGTCATGTCTCAAACAGTTAACACTTCATAATCAGGTATCTGTAAAAGTGACGGTTTCCTACAGGAGAGTTAGTAACCTGCTCATAAACATAATCACAAAACAGTCCAGTTACTTGGTTCTAAATCTGTCTTTCACAAAACCATACAAGGCTCTTCTTCACCTCATTGTGTTGAACATGTGGCAAGGACTTACTACTTACATAATTGAGGAGAAAATTAATAAAGACCTTGAATTATTGTCCAAGGTCAACTGTAATAGAAGTAAATCTAAGATTAGAAACAGTTTCTTTGTTTTCTGGGCCATTCCGTTGTTAGCGTTTCTTTTTTAACCTAGAACATTTCACATTAACCTGAACTATTTGTCCTCCAGCAAGCTCTCTTTAAGAAACTCTATGTGCAGTTGAGAATATTTAGGAAGCTCCTTACTAAGCAACTTAATGAGTGAAACTTTCCATTGGTTGGATGCTAAAGAAGCATTTTGTGGACAAGAAGGGGGGCAAAAAAGATGCTATTTTAAACATTGCTGAGAGAGTTTGGGCAAAATCCATCTGGCAGACAGACTATTTCTTCCGTTCAAAAACTCATCAAGCACTCCAAACGTGTAACCTGTAGGCAAGCTTAATTAAAGCTTGAGAAATCTCAAAATAACCTGACATTTAAATATGTTATTTCTGTTCTCCTCTTATAGTCTGTCATACTCACAGAGGCACTCTCAGATTCAAATTAAGCTTCCTGGTGCCATCCAGCACTGCCTAAGTGCTGGATTATCTTGTGTTTGAGACTATAGAAATGTGAATGAAATTGACTTACCCAATCACTGTCCTTTGAATGGTAACATCCATTTCATAGACATGGAACTAAATAGGAATTTGGGTAGGTAAGTGTGTGAAAGCATAATGGTCATGAAACAGGGAGGGAAAGCATAGGTAGATCGGTTGGTCAATAGGAGGATACACAGGTAGATGGAATAAATTAAATTATCTTGCTTCTCTGGGAAAAGCAGAGATTGCCTCATCCCAGTGCTGAGATTACAGAAATGTGCCACCACACCCCATTTATAGTATTTTTATATTGAGACAGTATCTCAGTTACTATTCTCTCTTGCTAGGACAAAATATCCAACATTCAAAGTTAAGGAACCAAAGGTTTATTTAGTTCACAGTTCCTGAAGGTTTCAATCCATACTCAGTGGGCTCTAAGGAAGAGTGGCACATAGTAGAGGGCAGAAGTTCATGGGAGTGGAAGGCAGCAAAACAGCAAAAGGGAGGAGTTACAGCAACAATGGCTACAGAGAGCAATTCTGTCTCCCTTAAGTTGTATTCAGGCTATACGCTCCAGGCTGGGTGCAGTACTCATACCATAATCCCAGTGGATCATCAGTTAATCAAAAACTCTAGAAGTCCACCTCTTGATTACATGAGGCTTTGGGGAGACAACTAGACACAAACCATAGCATGCTGCCCCTGAATCCCCAAAGAATCACGCACATCCCTTTATGAAAAAACATTTTAGTTCATCTCTAAGAGTTTCCAAAGTCCCAACAGTTTCAACATTGCTGAAAAGTTTTGAGTCCCCAGTCTGCTCCAAGATCCAAGGAAAACTCTTAGCTGTGAGCCCCTGTACAAATGAAAAGTTAAATACTTCCAACATTCAAAGGCAGAAGATAAATATTACCATTCCAAAAGGTACACACAGCAGGATACTAAGCATTGGAACCAAAGCAAGTCCAAAATCCAGAAAGGCAAACATTAAGTCCTACAGTCCCACATGGAATATCAAAAGCAGTCTGTGGCAAATTGTAAGTAACATGTAGTTCCATCCTATATGACAATTTAGGTGGTAGCTTTCATGGCTTCTCTCTTAGACTAGCCTTTCTCTCTCTTTGCAATTTCTCTTAGATGACACACATTCCTAGATTTTCCAAATTTCCGAGGTTTCCACTGAATAGATTTTTCATTCACAGCTTTACAGAGTGTCTTCCCAGGGGCACACTGTCTGTTCTCCTGGCCCTTCTTCTGAAATCTAGGTGAAAGCCTTCTTAACTTCAGAACTCCTATATTCATATATTTCTCCTAAAACCAGTGCCACATGGATAATGCCAAAGTCTGCTGCTCTTGGCTATAGGGTCAGGTGCCCAGATCACTGAGCACTCTAACCCTGATTGCAAGGAATAAATTCTCTATGCCAGGACTATTCTGCAACTTGATGTGGCTGATGCCTCCATTCTGGAATATGCGGCCCTGCAGCTTTCCTCTCAAGGCAAAGTCCTTCACCCTTGCAATTCTGAAGCTGCTAAGGAGAGAGACCTGCTGTCTTCAGTGATGCCCTCAGGCCACCCTTCACTTATTCTTTCTTAGCAATGGAGATCCTCTCACCTCTGTCTTTAAATTCCACAGCTTTATTGAAGCTTCCATTCTTACCAAACTCACATTTTAAATCATCCTGTTGGCCTCTTTGCTCTTGATTCTCAATATAAGTCACACTAAAAGCCCTCAACAATAGCCATGCTACTGTTTCAATTTTGGCTGCTTTGAAATTTCTTTTCAAAGATTAAACAGTCCACCATGCTTAATCTCAGTCTCAGGAAAAGTCTCTGGACACAGCAAAACGCAGAAAAACTTTCTGCCATGCCATAACACAACTCATCAAGAGTCCAACAACAAATGCAGTCGTTCTTTTAAGAAGAAACCTCCCCAGTGTGGTCTTTACAGGCAGGATTTCTATCAGCTTTCTGGTCTTTGGGCTCTGACCAGAATCTTCCATACAGAACAGCTGAAGATGCCCAGTGCTTTGCTTGTAGGTGACATCTCCAAACCTTTTGTATCTCCTCTCTTAAACCATTTCCAAAATCGTGTAATCCACATGGTCAGATTTAATCATGGCAACTGCCCTACTTCTCTGGTATCAAGTTACTCTTCTCTCATTGCGGGACCAAATACCCAACACTCAAAATGAAGGAAGAAACCTCCAGTAGCTCACAGTCACTGGAGGTTTCAGTCCATACTCAGCTGACGCTAAGGCAGAGTGAGACATGGCAGAGGGCAACCTCTCATGGTAGCAGCAAAAAAGAAAACAGAAAAAAGGCAAGAGCGGTGGCAACAATGGCTACAGAGAGCAAGTTTGTTTCCCTTAAGTTGCATTCAGGCTATATTCCCCAGGCTGGGGGCATTACTCACACACATAACCCTAGTAGAACATGAGTTAATCGGAAACTCTAGAAGTCCACACCATGACGGCATGAGGCTATGGGGACAACTAAACACAAATGATAACAGATAGGATCTTGCTAAATTGCCCAGGTTGGCCTGACACTTTTGTCCCTCCTGAATCAGCCTTCTGAGTATGTGGGGTTACCAGCACCCAGCACCCAGCACCACACCCAGCTGCCATGTGTTTAGCGTTTACCATAAATGCGAGCTCCAGAAGCTTCTGAGTCCACTTGTGTTTCTATTTCTGCTCCCCTATTGACTAACCATCCTTCAGTTGCACTCTTCAGAGACAATTGCCTCCACTGCTATGTCAGCTCTAATTTACTCTCACACAGGAAACCTTTAAATATGAGGAAGTAAGGGAGGGAAAATAATCTAAAACTTTATGACTATGTCTCAGCCTTTTGGAATGTGGGATCCCTGTGTTATGAGCCTACAAGAGTTTCTTAGCTTCTCCTTCCCTCCGTATTTGGAAGGCTTGAAGGGCCACACTAAGGAACATGCTCTTTCTTCAGGGAGGAAATGGCTCAAACATGGGCCTATATATTAAGCAGCTCAAATGTTCTCAGAGAAAATGGTGATAATATTTGCTGTTTATTTTTTAAAAGACCTCAGTGAAGGAAGAGTGAGACTGGTGGCCAAACCTTTATTTTCTTTCTTGTAGCCTTCTGGCACCAGGAGGAGGAATCCGTCGAAATGCCAATGTGATAGCCCATGGGTTTGTCCATCTTTTAACTCTGGACAGAAAGACCCTTCAAAAAATTCTAGCACATTATCCAGATTCTGAAAAGCTCCTCATGAAGAAAGCCAGGTACAAATGTTTAAACTCCAACAGAAGTGGACAGGGTTGGTTTTACTCTATGAAATCTAAGATGAAGATAAACTTGCTATGATTATAGTTAACTTTCTCCTTGAGATATGCTTAAATGCAACTATTAATGTGGTTACACATCAAAAATTCATCCATAGAAAGCATTACCTTTCTTTTCTGGAAGATTTTTGCCAAAGCACTCACAAAAGTACCCAAACATTTTTTCCACCTCATGCACAGAGTACTTTTAAAACAGAATGGTGATCCCAAAGACGCAACACCACCAAGAAAAGGACTTGCCTTCTTTGTTCCATCAAAACAAGAAACACCTAAAATGTTCAAAGCTCTTCTGGGAGCCAGAGGAAAAGCAGACTTTGGGAGACTGCTCAGACTGAAGACTGCTCAGGTAATGAGGCAAAGCAAATGAAGGGAGGGCTGTGGTGGAGAGGCCCCTGGACTGGGGATACCCATCTCAGCACCACCAGGCATTGGGGTGACTTGGGTGAATCTACTGCTAGTAACTACTGCTCTGTATAGCACGTTTATCATTTAAACTACATTCCTATCTATCATCACATTTAATAGTTATGGCTCATTACAAATGGATTTAACATATAATATTCATAAGTACAGTTGATTCTCAGTATTCATAGACTCAGTATTTGTGAATCTACCTTCTCATTGTAATTTATGTGTAATGCCACATCAATACTAATGATGACTTTGTAGTCATTCTCAGACAAAGGCATCTGCAGACTTGAAAAAATGTTTCCTGATCCTACACTCCACGCTGAGGCTGCACAACGAAATCCTATTTCCTGGTACACCCTCATACTGCACAGAAATGACCCCTTCACTGTGTATTTGGTGAAATACTTTTCATGGTTTTTTGCATGTTTTTATGTTGAAATGATCCCCATGCATAGCACAGAAATACCTTCCAGAGATTCTGACTGCAATAACAGTAGCATATTTTAGAGAGTATGTGTGCCGGTTATTAATTATAATGTGTTCTCCATGAGTTCAATGCAATGAATCAGCAAGTCCTCAAATTAATTCCTCAAATTAAATACACACAAAACACATATTGATTATTTGACCAAAATGTATGACCCAAGGCTCTTGGGAATCTAACCCTGTATTTCTTCTTAAGGAACAATGATTCAGTACTTGCTAATTTCATGTTTGGGGCAACATTATAGAACAAAACCACCATGAGTAGACAACAGTATACATACATATAAATTAAATATGTATGCCATTTACCAACATGGGAGCAGATACATTCACAGATATTATCACTGTATTTCATAAAAGTTTAAAGCCAGGTGATACATGCACACCATGTTATAGCAGCACAATTCATAACAGCTAAATTTGGAAGCAATCTACATGTCCATCAATAGATTATTAAAGAAAATGTGATGTATATAATATATATTATATCTTATATGTATAATACATAAAATATTTATGATAGAGTACTTCTAAGTCATAAAGAGTGATAGATGTTTATTTGTAGTTATTTGTATGGATGTACCTTCACATCATAATACTAAGTGAAATTAATGAGACATGTAATATAAATATCACAGGATTTCTTTCAGAGCAGAAACTCAAAATATGAACAACTTAAAGAGCAAAATAAAATACAGATAATACAAAATAGGGAGACAGAGCCTTTTCAAAAAGGGTAGGAATCTAGAGATACAGAGAAGAGGGTTGGAGGGGAGGGCAAAGGGAAGCAAATAGAATTAAAATGAACTGAGTAGATGGATCAATGCACCATAATGAAAGCGATCATTCTGCTCAACAAACATGATAATAAACATAAACAGTATAAGGCAGAAATAACCTTAAAGCCTCACAGAGTTCATTCAAGCCCTTTATATCATAGACAAAGAAACTGAGATTCAAGTTAAGAAATCTAGAGATCAGATTTATTTTCAAGGCAAAAAAAAAACTGGCAATCAATGTGTAGACTTACATGCTTACACTGAACTACCTTCCAATTCCTAGAAATATAAAAAAGTGACTGCTTTTTCCTTTTTATTTCTTTGATCCTCATTTTAAAAATCTATGAGACCAGATATTAATATTAATCATGTTACCGCTAACATGATTGTTGTATTTATTTTTCTTCTGTATTTTAGGAAAGTGTCTACAGGGTGTTTAGGGTCTCACTACTAGATTGGGCTCACAGTGATTCTCCTCATTACAGCCTCCTAAGTATTGGGATGACAGGCATGCACCACTATGTGCAGTCTCAATTGCCATCTCAGCATGCCATGGGGACAAGGCTGGCATAGCAGGCCCAGGATGTCAAACCCCAGGCCCCTGTGACTGCTTGCAGGAGCTTTAATCACCTGAGCTATTTGGCCAACCCTAAAATTTTGCTTATTTATTTATTTGTATTTTAGGGAAGAGTCTACAGGGTATCCAGGGTCTCACTACTAGATCAGACTCATAGTGATCCGTCTAATTACAGCCTCCTGAGAGCTAGGATTATAGGTGCATGCCACCATTCCCATTCTCAGTATACCCCAGAGAGGTCATCTCAGCATACCCTAGGGGCAGTAAAACTCAAAAAATGGATAGCTGTAGACCTTTTACACCCTGAATAAAGCAGCCAGGTATGGGGGCATTCCTGTAATCCAGTCACTCAGAAGGCTAAAGGAGGAAGATAATAAGTTCAAGGCCAGTCAAAGATACACAGGGAGTTCAAGCTCAGCATACACTGTGTAGAGTCTGCCAAACAATTGTATACACACTTCAGGAAAAGAAAAGCTTGCACAGATATTTTAACACTAAATTTATTGAGACATTATGAGATGAATACAAGTTACCTTGGGCCCCACAATTATAAGAGATGCTCAAAGTGCTAGCCACCATCTTCCAGTACAGCAAACTGCTAGCCTGGGCCCCTGAGATGGCTGCACATGCTTTTTCCCTTCCTTCTCCAAGGGCCAGCAGCGTGGTGGATTTTCTGTGATATGCCACATCCTCTAGGGTGTCCTCTAAAAGGGTAACACCATCTGCTGAAAAAACATCATGCTATTTTTCTTTTCTTGAAATGTGTACACATTGTTTTTCTCTTTTCTTTTCTTTTCTTTTCTTCTCTTTTCTTTTCTTTCCTTTCCTTTTCTTTCCTTTCTTTCTTTCTTCCTTCCTTTCTCTCTCTCTCTCTTTCTCTCTCTCTCTCTCTCTCTCTCTCTCTCTCTCTCTCTCTCTCTCTCTCTCTCTCTCTCTCTCTCTTTCTTTCTTGGCAGAGTCTATAGTGAGGTCCTGTCTCAAAGAACCAAAAAAAGAAAAAAGCAAGTAGAAGCAAGTAGTATAAAGCCGCTCATGTTCAAGAGACTGAAAATGGCCTCTTTCTTTTGCTCACATGCAAAACTATAGTGAGACTTACAAATAGACTGTAAATCAACTGGATCATTTGTACCACCATAGAAATCATAATTTGCACAAGACATATGAGAAAGATATATATATATATATGCAGATTTATTCCTTTGGCAAGTCTCTTTCAAATTTATCCCAAGCAGCTTCAGTAAAAAATATAATGCATTTCTTAACTATGAAATTTCTATAGAGAATACTAAATACAATAGGTTCAAAAGGGGTAGCCCAAACAAACATGTGACAAGTGAAGAGGATTGGATTTGTTTAATACTTTTTAAATTAAATGATACTTACAATTTCACCTTCATTTTATTTATTATTATTATTGTATTTTTAGTACTATTATTTTGGCTGAATCAGGGGTTGAGCTCAGGCCCTTGCTCTTGCAAGGCAAGTACTTATTCTACTGAGCCAGCTTCCTAGTCCTTCATCTACATTTTAAAGCAGAATTTTTAAAAACAAAAACAAAAGTCCTAAGCATAGTGTCTAATAATTCTATGAGTATGAAGACCAGTAAGAAAAAAATTTGACAGGAACAAAAATGCAATCAAGGCTAGACTGTAAATCAAGCCTAAAAGCTTAACACTATTCTCCTGCAGCCTGAAAAACTTAGTGAAATAACAGAATCAAGAGAGAAATGATTTCCCTAGTCATTTCACTCAGATCTTTGGCTTGGTTCTGATTGAGGCATTAGTTATAGTTAATTCCTTGTAACTGCTTTCTTCAGGAGAAAAGAAGAAACTCCAAAGAACAAGAAGGCAACAGAAAAGAAGATGAAGACAAAGGAAGAAGCCCAGCAGAAAAAACACTGGACAAGTGCAAAGATGAAGCCAGCTCTACCACAGCCCAGTCCACAAGAAGGGCAGTTTCGCTGAGGGAAACGACCGGCCAATCACTCTTCATCAGCATGGCTCCTTCGGCTGAGACGGGGGAGGAGGTTCTGACTATAGAAGTCAAAGAAAATTCTAAGCAACAAACATCTGATTGTCTTTAAATATAACCTAGCTAGTTCTCAAAGAGATTGTAGCTTAAATTAATGAGGGAAAACAACCTTGCCAGGACCCTTGGGAAACAGGAAAATACCTAGCTTAGTGTCTAAGGCTTATCTGAGAGTGTAATTTTATGCACTTTTAATAAAAGATTACTAAAAGCTGTCTCTATCCTCTATTGTCATTTGCTCTATGCAACTCCTGTTTCTTCTAATTGTATGTAGTATTTTCCTCTTCTGTTCTTTCCTGGTGGCATTTCTCCTTTCCATTTTAATTCACTTAGTCTTGGCTCTGATGTGATTTTTTTTCTGGTATTTTTGTTGTAATCAGTTTCTTGTATGACACTGTTAACCTTGGATATAGGTTCTAGGTACATGAGTTGTGTCTTTTTTACCTGTAAAAAGAATAAAATCTTAATAAAATACATCAAAGTTCAGTTAATTTCCATTCAGATGAGGAGGATATCAAATCAACGCAGAATCTGGGACACAAAAGAAAAAGAGATCATGAAGGAGAAATCTGGTTTCCAGAACAGTCCACTGACAAGCACACTGCAGAAAAATGCCATAAAATCTGTACCCTTTTCCAAAGAGAACACATTTAACATTTTCTTCCCTCCAATTAAAAAGGCAACCATCCTTCTAGCTCCTCCACCCCGATGGAGTCAGACTATCCCTATCTTCATTCAAAGGTACCAAATTGAAGTGCCCCATTTTATGTTTTGGTTACAAAAAAAGAGAAGAGGCTAGAAAGGCAGACTGCATACATGTCACATTGACATATTGTCACAATTTGCAGAACTTATATGTACAGCTGCTTACAAAATCTCCGAGTTAATTAAGTGCACTTTAGGAAGCTGTCCTCATGAATCAGCTAGCATTAGCATAATTACCAAAGCTGCATGCTGTGAAGAAGCTAAAAAAAACCAAACTCGTGTCAGAAGTAATAATACATATAGAATTCCATTCTAATAAATGCCATTAGAGTATAACATCAAGCTCTGTATAATAAGGCTATTTCGGAGTCCCAGAAGATGTTCATTGTAGCAGCACTTTGCTGGAGGATTTTAACAAACTATATTAGCCAAAGAACCTACAACACAGATGCAGTCAGCAAGCCATAAGCAAATTAATCATTATAATGAAGTATGTCATTTGATAGAACTGCCATTCCTAATACAGTATTTGAGTTATCACAAAATAGGACCAGTTGTGCAAAAACTGGCTGGTGCTTTCAGGATTTAAGAGAATGCAGACATATTTCTGAACAGCGTTTAGCAGATGGACGTTTGTGTGTAAAATAATGATTAGAAAACCCAGGAAGAGACTTATAAAGGGAAAAAGAATCTTGAACTTGTGAATACTCTACAACCTGTAACTTTTCCAAATGCAAATTAAAATATGACACCATTGCAATTTATGTTCTTTCTCAGTTTCTTATTTCTCCTCCTAGGCTATCCTTTTTCAGGTATGATCATATTATTTCCAATCTATAAGATAAAGGCTAGGAATCATCTAGAACCCTAACATGGTTTCTGTGGTATTATCAAATCTTTTTTTTCTAGTATTTCTAATTATCCTTTCAAGCTCAATGCTAACACCCAGGATATATTTTCTTTGCAGTCCAAATAAAAATTCACTGCTCCCTCTATAACCTGTTCCAATAACTGTTCCAACTTCTCAATCCTTTTGTCATAGGAAAATTGGGACTTTCTAAAACATCCATTTTGGCTATGTTATTTTCATGTCCAGGAACTACGCTAGTAGATTTCTGCAGAAATTAAAACAAAACCAAAAGCGCTTGGATGTAGACTGGAGCTACAACTGGCTTTCCTGCTTTTCAGCCTGTGCAGGTAGGGAAAACCATGGAATGCCTTGTTGCTCATAATTGCATGAGCCAATTTCTTATAGTAAATATTTGTAGATATGAGATGTTTTATATACTTTTAATATTATATATTAATAGATATTTATGATACATTTTATATTCCATGTAATATAGATAAGGAGATGTATTATTAAGAATTGGCTCACACAAACTATGAAGGCTGAAAGGTTGCATGATCTTTAGTCTGCAACACAGAGAGGCAAGAGAGCTAGTAGTATAAAGCTCTAGTCTGAGTTCAAAGACCTGTGGACTGACAGAGCATGTATTTAAGTCTAAATTAGAAGACTAATGTTCCAGTTCAAACTGTCAGGCAGAGAGTGAATTCTATCTATCTATCTATCTATCTATCTATCTATCTATCTATCTATCTTTGTGTTCTACACAGGCCCCAGAATTTAGATGCCCACCCACACTGGGAAGTCATTGTTTTATTCTCTGTACCAATTCAAATGTTGGTCTCATCCAGAAACACCCTTGCGGAAGCATCCACAGCTAATGTCCTGCCTCCTATCTTGGCTCTCACTGGACTTGTGAAGTTAATACACAAAATTAAGCATCATAGACACCTACTACTACACTTACCAACAAATCTTATTTCTACAAATTTAATTAACACTGCCCCAATCAGGCCCCCCACTCAAACTTGTTCCCTGGATTTCTCCAGAACTACCACTCGCTTCTCCCTCTGACCCCACCCATATGCACACTGCTTCCCTTTCCTATTGTGGAGGTTGCTGATCTCACCCAGGACGTCCCTCCTTAGGTGTGAAGGACCCACCCTAATGCATGGAGGGCCTGCCCTAAAGTGAGGCAGGGCCCGCCCTCAGCAGAATGAGGATATAAAAGGGAGTTGAGGAAGGATTCTGTATGCTACTTCCTCAGAGGAGCTCTGGTCTTTGTAGTCAGCATGTAGGAAGGGAGAGAGGCTTGCAGGAAGCCACAGCTGTATCTCCTCCCTTTGCGCTGCTGTTGACCACCACCATGAACTGCTGCTCCCTGCAATGTGCTATTCGGCCTTGAAGCCAGCCGTGTATGGACTAAAACCTCCACTGATGGTGATGTGAATAAACCTTTGCATCCTTAACTCTGGGCTTCAGGTGTTTGTGCCAACAAGAAAAGACTAACTGAGGCACAGATGCTTGCAGATCAGTCATGTTTTATCTCTCCTAACTGCCTCTAAAACTAACCTATGATATTCTATTGCAAGGAATTATCTTTTGCACTTACAGGGAATAATACATAGTATAAAACTCTATTGTCTAGTTTCTGCTTAATTATAAATCATTTATGTTCTATCCTACTTATTCACTGACCGCATGCAGCTGGGCCACACGGCCTTCTCTCGCAGCCAGTCAGCTGTGAGCAGAGGATGGGACCATTTGAATTTTTCTTTTTATACTTTTTTCAGTTGGGCAATTAAAGGACTTTAAATTTTTTAAGTCATTTATGTTATCTATAAACTATAACTGAACAAAAATAACAAAAGGTAATAATAAAAGGAAAACCAGAGATAAGAAAAAAAAAATGTCATAGGACTATCTTGCATAATGTTGTAGATGGTTAGATTTCTGAATTTCTCTGTAAAAATTTGTAATTGTTTATTTCTATTTTTTAAATATTTTTTCACATTAGGTACATATTTAAAGTTTAGCATGTAAATGGTTGATGGAAAATACCTGTTCTATGTTACGTCTAAGGCGTTTGATATTCAGACAGATACTGATGTTATGCTCAACAGCCTATGTTTTAGGGTAATAGTACCATTAAGCTTCTCATCTGGAGAGTAAACAATTTAAGTTTGCAGACAAAAAAATTAGGATGAAATGGGGCTGGGGTGATAGTTCAGTAGAATAAGTGCTTACCTGGCAAGTGCAGGGTCCTGAGTTCAATCCCCTGTACTGAGAGAAAAAAAAATTAGAGAAAAAAATGGGTACAGAGCTAGCCAATATTGTAGCCCTAGCCTTTCAAGGTCAGTGAGGATGCAGGATATAAGAGAACATGTGCTATAACATCCTTTAACTCAATGGTGTCCCAAATTTTCTGATGAAGGAGATTATGGGGCCACCGAGGAAAGTGATTGACTATGTAGATTGTGCCTAAAGAGAGGCACCTAGACAGAATAAATTCTCTCAGCCTTTCACAGAGAGCAAATTGGTCAAGCAATGACCATGATTCATCTACATGGTTGATACGCACAAAAGATCTACAAACTGCTGTACAGGATTGCAGGGTAAATCCTGAGGGGATTTGACTGACCTTGTCAGACACAAAAGTTACATTTTTTTATTATAAAGGTTTTGCTTTATCTTAGTCTTAACCATCCAGCAAAAAAGTGTAAAAATGAGATATAAAAAGTAAAGTCATATTAATATATTTTCTATAAGATGCTCAAGTCAACAACTTTTGATGTTGTCAGTCCTGTGTATAACCCACTACTGTTATGGACTACTGGATTATATTGGATTATTTTGCTGAATTCGTGCACTTACAATATATGAATGGCAATGGAATACCCATCTCTGACAAAAGAAACAAAAAAGGGGAAATAAATGAAGGACCATTTTGTTCTTCATATATATATATATATATATATATATATGAAGGACATATATAATATGTAATCTATATATGCATATACAAAATAGCACAGATATACAGCTACATTCTTTTGGTTCAATGAGAATAAAATTTTGAACTGATAGTGTTTAGATAAGATATCATGTCTGCATCGTGTACTATTAATAACTACTATGAAGACCACAATATGCAATGTATTAATTATTATAAGTGTCCTACTAGCCTGTTTTGAAACTGTCTCATTGCTACTTCTCTCTCAATAAAATTAATAAAAAATATAACAGAACAAAGACTAACTCTCAT